>VZTT01021846.1:0-18990 GCA_013400855.1 Buphagus erythrorhynchus
GAATCACAGCTGGAATCACTGCTAGAACCACAGCTGGAATCACAGGGGGAACAACAGCTGGAACCACTGCTGGAATCACAGCTGGAGCCACAGCTGGAATCACAGCTGGAACCACAGCCAGAACCACAGCTGGAACCACCGCTGGAATCACCACTGGAACAACGGCTGGAATCACAGCTGGAGCCACAGATGGAATCACAGCTGGAATCACTGCTGGAATTACCACTGGAACAACAGCTGGAACCACAGCTGTAATCACAGCTGGAACCACAGCTGGAACCACAGCTGTAATCACAGCTGGAACCACAGCTGGAGCCACAGCTGGAACCACAGCTGGAACCACAGCCTGCTCCTGGCTCCTGCTGCTCCTGGGCCACTTTCCCTGGCAGCTGGGAGTGTTTAACCTGCAATGCCTGGGGGCCTTCGCTGGCTTTTACCGAGTCCAGAGGAACATTCAGGAGGTTTCACATTCCTGACAGATCTCACCTGGCTCTCCCGTTTCCCATCAGGGTCTGGCTGGAGAGAAGTGTTTGGTGTTTGGTGTGTGCTGTGTGTGGATGCTCTGCTCTGTGCCTCGGGAGCCTGGATTTGGCTGTGCCCCTTCCAGCTCTGGATGCATTCAGCAGGTGAGACCAGCAAACTGCTAATTCCAGACAACACAGCCAGGAAAAGAGCAGAGCAGGCATCAGAGGCACAGCAACCTCCTTTTAAAAATGCCTTTCTCTATTTATTGTCCCTCATCACAGATCAGCACTGCTAAGCAGTGGCTTTTTTGTGGGCTGCTGTTGTGATTTGTCAGCAGTTATTTTTCAAGTGTTCTTTAACAAAAAAAGAGATGATTTTCTGTTTTCTGGGTCTGTTTTTTTTTTTCCCCCTAAAGCTGGGCAAAGTTCTTTTCAAGTGCTTTGTGGCTCCTTAGATTCAAACTGTGAGATACTGTCAGAGGAGACTCTTGCAGGATAAAAATAGGAGCTTTCCATGGGGGTCTGTAAAACACTTACAGTTGTTGCCAGGAGAATGCATTTCACTGCCACTTTACCTTTCTCTTTAGTATTAAAATCTCCTTCTTCTGTCCTCACATGTAAGCAGAGAGGGAGGGCAGCTGTGAGAGCTAAAGACAAATAAAATTAGCTCTAAATACAGCAACTGGTAACGACACATTCTAGAATTATGACAGCAAAATAAAGCTGCTCAGAGTCCACTATTTATCATCTGCAGGAAACCTCGCTGTGATCTGATATCAGGGACAGTATTGGCTTATTAAAGAAGACTTGCATTTTTTTTGTATCACGCTTTTATTTGAACTCTTGGTGTGGGATGAAAGCAAGGCATTTAAAAATCAATAATTTACAGAGATATTTTAGCGCTTACAGTAATTAGAAACTGAATTATAAAGACAAATGAGCATTTGTGGAATTCTCTTAAAGCTGTAGCAGAAACCCTTCCTGGCCCTGAGATGTAAGGACTCAGATCTCTAGTTCAGGATTCCTGCCATGCCTGGAATTCAGCACCAGCATGAGTAATTGTGGTTAAAACTGTTGCTGTAACTTCTCTGTTTTGCCTAAATTAAATTTAATACGAGTGAAACATTGCTATTTCTTTTAAAATAGGGTTGAAACAGAAATTATGTGATGTGACATTCTTAAGCCTTGCAAATAAATGCTTTGGTTTCCCTTAGGTATAATATAAAAATTAACTTAGGAGAAAATCCTAAGTAAATTAACTGTAGCAAGATTTATTGCTCCTAAATTCTTGAAAGCTGATTCGAATAGCTGAACATTTTTGGTGCCAAGTGGAAGGGATGGAAAGCAGTTTATCCTGGCTCTCCAAATGACTGTTTTTCAGGTTGGGTGTCTATTTTAGGTGCTGTTATTCAAGCTTTATGCTCATCACTGTAAGAAAAACGAGAAATTCCCAAAGAGCTTCTGTGGGACAACTTAAATTCACAAGTGATGAGTTAAAAACTGCTGCATTTGTACCAACCTATTGAGGATTTTGATGTGTGTTTAACCCTTCCATGGGACTTAGGGGCCCACAGCTGTCAAAGACCCCCAGGAAGAACAAGAAGTGGCCCTGGGTTCTGGTTCTGCAATGTGCTGGGGTGAATGAGGAGCCCCAGCAGCCTCGAGGTGCAGCAGGACATGGGTTCCTGAGTCACCAGATGCTTCTGGGAGACAAAACTCCTTTTAGTGATGCAGAACCCAAGGAACCAGTGCAGTGTCTTGCAGAAGGTTAAGCAAGAGAAATGGAGACACATCCCCATTTTTTTTTTTTTTTTACTCCAAGCCCAGCATTCCAGCAAGATGCCAACAGTGCCTGCCTGCTGGAAAATGAAATCATGGCAGGCATGGCTGTGACTTCATTTTGGGCACCTGGGCTCTCTGCTCTGGAACAGTCATGGAAAAGAAAATCCAATTTCTCCCACTAAAGCCTGGCTGTCTGAGATTCTGAGCTCTTCATCTCCTCTCAGAATCAGTGGGAATTCTGTCCTGCCCCACTTCCATTTGGGATCTGGGGTGTGGGTGGAGGCTTGCTGGGGATCCTGTTGGTGTTCACCTTGAATCAGGCCCCCCAATAACCAGGGCTATTAATTAAAGGAATTAAAGACTGTGCAAGCCATGACAGCTACAGAACACTTTCCCCACTGCACCCCTTGGTGGCTCTGCAGAGCAGAAGGTGTGGTGGAAAGAACTGAGATTAATTCAGTTCTGCTGAGCCAAGTGGCATTTGACACACATTACACAATATCTGCATATGTTATTAAAACTGTGAGTAAGTAAATGCCATTTCTCATTTCCTTTTGCAGCATGGTCCATTTTGAGTCCCAGTAATTGCCTAGATGTGACATCTGTGGGTTTGTTTCCAAAATGCCAAGGGATGCATATTTTTATTTACTGCAGTTGAATCACTCCTTGCCCAGCCTATTGCTTCCATGCCCTTGTGACTGAAGGAGCACTGTTAAGAGAGGTTTGCATGCAAATTTTGTATTGCACAAAATTATCAAGCTGGTTTCCTTTCCCATTATCTTTATATTTGTCTGACAAATCTGTCAGTTCACAACAGGCACTGAATTGTGACCAGTTGTCTTTTTCTCTTTGCAGTCTTCTGGCCTGGTCCCTCTCTTCATTTTTATTTGCTGGTATATGCCTAATTCAGGCATAACTTTGGATCCAACAGTACTTAAGTGTGCAAACCAGCCAAGTACTTTGAAAAATATATTAAAGTGCCTGCCAGAAAATGGTATTTTCCTCCTCTGGAGAATATGTTAGCATTGGTACCACGCTCTTGATGGAACTCCTCTGGCCTGAGAGAGAACTTCCATTTCTCCTCAGGGAATCCTGGGTCTCTGCTTGCTGTGCTCAACCACTTGGAGCAGAAGCAAATTGCACTTTTTAAGAATTACCCTGTATTTTTTTGTCTGGCATTGTTCAGCTTAAAACCAACACTTCTATGCTCTTAATGCAGGGTGCTCACAGAACCTCCCAAAATGGCAAAGCACCTTCAGTGTCTGATTTAACCTCTGAGATTTCCTAGGTTTGCTTTTCCTCTTCTGCTTCACGTTCTTTTTACTTTCATGGGCACAAAAGCCTCGTAATTTGTACTGTGTTTGCCAGGGGTGAAACCCCAAATTTTGGGCATCCTCTCAGAGAATTCTGCTTTTTCTGACACCCCACTGAGGGAGATCCACCTCAAAGCCCAGAGCATCCACATTTCTTATTTAGGAATTTCAGGGTTTGTCCCTGAAGACCAAAAGAAATTGGAGGTGACCAGGCAACGTGAATTAAAGAACTGGCAGGAAAACCAAGCAGATTTCAACAGAATTCCCCAACTCATGCAAAAACCAGATTTTCCTTGGTGAAGTGGAGCATGAGATGAAGGGGAAGGCAAACCCAGGAAAAAGGGATGTGCCCTTGGCACAGCTCCCTCCTGGCCCTGCCTCAACACTGGATCCCCTGACAGCAAAGGGAAAATGGTGAAAAGCAAAAAGCACATTTAGCACAGAATTAGGGAACAAAAGGCTGATACATTAAAGGACTAAAAAAATCACTGTATTTTAGGAGTAGATGATTATAGCTGGATTATATTTGTGATATGCAAACAGAATAAAGTCCAAATCTGTCACGGAATGTATAGAAGTGCTTTTAGAAGAGCTAATTCCATAAAGCTTAAAATAATTATGAGCCACATTGATTTAGAGAAAGAATTAAGGCTAAAAAATTTGAATAATTGGGGACTGTGTAAGAATACTTTACTAGATGCTGTGCAGAAATATTTCCACAGATGAGAAATTCTCATATAATGATAAAATATTTTCCTCTAATGGCTCTAATTATGGCAGATGCTAAACAGCAGGCAATAAAACTGTCATATTTAAATTGGCAAATCAGGTTTGGCTGCATCCTCCACTTTTAAAGGGCTGGCCAAGAAACCCAGGGCCATTACTGTTGGTTTTCAGTCAGCCTTAGAACACAGGAAAAGTTTAGAGAAAAAAAGAAAACTGCTGCCATGTCAGTGTTTAAATTTAGGGGGACAGGGTATTTTATAATGTTTTATTAAGAAATTATATTAGTATGATTATTAACAATTTGTGGGGATTTTTTAAACAAAACAACCCAGTTCCTACTTGCACGATTAATTATGTATATTTAAATATGAATATATATAAATATATACTATATTGAAGCATTATCAGAATGGTCTCACAACTTCTGTCCAGACACTTTTTCTCAGGGATAGGCAGCATCAATTTTTCATTTGGAAAAAAACCAGTTCATTCTCTTTTCTCTTTTCTTTAGAAATAGATGAGTTTGAGCCCTGCACAATATGTTTGCCAGACATTCTGGCCTTTATTCAACAAGGTAGATCAATCCTGAAGATATAAAATAGCAAGTTCCAAATAATAAAAAGTATGTATATTTTAAAAAAGTTTAATTATGAGTTTTAGGTGGAGATAGGCAATCAAAGTTAGGAATTGGAATGCAGGAGTTACAATACAAATGAATTCTGTCCCTGTTTTTGTAGTTTTTCAGAATGCTGGAATTTTTCCATTGCTGGAATGGGGCACAGTGCTGGATTCTTCAGCCTGGGGGATTTGCAGGAGTGAACTGCTTGCCTGGGGAAAATTCCCTGTGCCCCCCAGGAAAATCTGTGCCTGAGGGGAGTCCTGCCATAACCACTGTGCCTTTGCTGGAAATGATGCAAATTTTAAAATATTTTTGTAACTGCAGTCAGGGCTTTGTCTGCCTTTGCCCAGGGGAAAGGGAATTGAAGGTTCTTTTCAAAAGAAAGCAAATTGAAGGTTCTTTTCAAAAGAGAGGGAATTGAAGTTTTTTTTTTTTCTGTTCCCCTGGGTCAGGCCTGGTGAGTTTAACATCTCCATATTCTGGGAGTGAGCAGAGGGAGATATGGGGCAATTAATGGACACTAATGAAGATAAACTAACATCACTCCTGGCATGGTCAGAGACACCTGGGCTGGAAAAAGACTGATGTGAGAACCACAGAGTGAGGGCAAATCATCAAAGACAAAGGGATCAATAACCAACAGGAAAATCAAATCCTAAGAATTGTGTGATTTGGGGGCAACGAACAGAGAATTGCTTTTGGTTTTGTGTGTATAAATCTGTGGAAAGTTCAGGAAGAAGAGGTGCCAGTGGAATGTTCTCCATGGCCAGAACAAAGCAGTGCCTGGCTCTGTATCACTCCAAACAAAGTGCCAGGGGGTTTTTCTTTTCCTTCTGCACATTCTGGTCAGGACATGCTGAGGGATGGAGGCACCCAGAGCTCTCAGAGACCCTGGCAGCTTCTTGTCCAGAGCTGCCACTGATTTTTACTCCTGCACAGTGGGACTGTCCTGGATGGCTCCAGGCTGAAAATCCCACAGCGAAACAAGTGTGAAAACCCCTAAATATTGAAGTTATAAGCAGCTGGGACTCAGTTTCTTCATGAAGGAAAAGCCAAATCTTTATTGCATAGGTTATATTTTATAGGATTATCAGAAGGCTCTGTGTTAAACCTGATTTGCTAACAACACACTCAGTTCATTGGTTGGTAAATGGCATTTTGCACGTCTATCAAATGTCTCTATTCCTGGATTGTTTACATATCTTTTTCACTGAATCTCATGGAACAGATTTCTTGTTTTTACAGGTGTAGACTTTTCCTTTACAAGAACAGTTTGTTATGCTAACTGCTTCTCATTCCTCTAGTTCTTCCTTATGGGAAGAACTTCCTTATGGGAAGAAATTCTTCCTTATGGGAAGGAATTCTTCCTTATGGGAATTACAGGCCAGCTGGTAATTCAGCAGAGCAAGGCCTGATTTTATAAGGCCTTTATTTTATAATATCTCTACCTGTATGTAGCGACCCCTGAACAGCTAAAGCATTTGCAGGCAGCCAGTGCTGTCACCTGGTGTTGTCTCACTTCCAGAGGCACCTCCTGGCTGCTCCTGGAGCAGGAATCAGCAGAATCCAGAGGAGGGAATCAGCAGAATCCAGAGGAGGGAATCAGCAGAATCCAGAAGAAGGAATCAGCAGAATCCAGAGGAGGGAATCAGCAGAATCCAGAGGAGGGAATCAGCAGAATCCAGAGGGAATCAGCAGAATCCAGAAGAAGGAATCAGCAGAATCCAGAAGAAGGAATCAGCAGAATCCCAGGGGAACAGGCTGCCTGGGAACTCCTGCACACAGCTTGGTTCATGATTCCTCAACCCAACGTGGCATGTGATTGTAATGGCAATGCTACACTGCTTGGAAAACAAGATATTAATTTAGAACATAAGGATGAGAAGAAATAATGTTTGGGGACTGAGCAAAGGGCACTCAGCTCCTCAAGGCTCATTTCCTTTTTCTGTGGTACTCCATTAAGCACAAGATGCTATCATGGGTTTTAATGACCCCGATGTTTTTGCCTCGTGGCTTTGTGTGGCAGACAATTCCAGGCACCTGCAATGCTTCACATGATTCCAGGCTTTCATTTCACTGGGAAAACTCCTTGGGAATCACCACTATGAAGAAAAAATTTTCTTCATAGTAACAAGTGGCTGGAGTCAAGAGATTTATTCTGCTGCTCAGCATTTAATGGCATTGTATAATATTGTTTTTTTTCTAATTGAGTAACACTCTACATCAATTTGCAGAGTATCTCCATCCATTTTAAGAGCTTATTAGTGCTGGAGTAGTTCGTTTTTTTGGAGGTGTTTCAGCCTGACAGTGAATAAATCTCCCACCAGGAATGTGGTTTTCCCCAGAGATGAGCATGCTAATGGGCTGGAGATAAGAGCAGGAATATGTAAATAGAGGAACTTCTCCTCCCTGCATTGTGCACTCCTCCCCTGCTCTCTGAGCTCCAGCCCACGGTGTTTGTGGATGCTGGCAGCCCACGGCCTTACTTCATGCAGATATTGGAAAAGACACCCACAGAAACCCTGGTTTTGCACTGTTATAATGGGAAAATAAATGTGTTCGTATTTCCATATTTGTGGTGCAGCCTTGTCCAGAAGTGCCAATCAAATGTTATAAAAATCCCGTGAATGGAAATGTCTCCGTGTCCTTGCAAAAGTCTGCTGCTGTTGCTAATGAGTTGTGTGGAAAGAAATCCACCAGTTGGGCAAAATCACTCAGAAAAGTCACCTTAGAAACATTTAGGGATGGCCAGTTAGCCCAGACTTTAAACCTGACCTTAAATCCTCTCCCACCAGCTGCTGCCAGCAAGTTTTAGGCTTCCCCTTAGATAAGCAGGGCTTTGATTGACAATCCCTTGCACAAACCTTTAGCACATCTTTGCTTTATTTAGACTTGCAAGAATTTAAAAATTTAATTTAATGGGATGCTAGGCAAGGAAGACAGTAGTAATTAATTCCATTTTGTCAGGAAACACTTAGTATTAAATTTCATCCTTTACTGGAGGATTCTGCTCATACTTATAAATGTAGTGACCTTTACTAAACATCTGCTGCTGAATGTTTATCCTTTCCTTGAGAGAGAGAGGGAGAAGGGGAGAGGTTTGGGAGGACAACTCCAATTTTTAATCTGAAAATACAAAGTGTGGGGTCATTCTGGCTCCTCCAAATGTCCAGAAGCCATTTTTTTTTTGTCGCCATGGGATGGAAACATTTAGAAACACCAAGAAGTTGCTAAGGAATTGAAATTCTTATTGGAGAATTGAATACAGAGAATTGGAATTCTCTGTTCTCCAGACTTAGGTATGGAAAACAAGAAATGCAGACATTAGACATTTTGAATTACATGCTGTAAATATATAAAGGCTCTTATATATATAACTGCAGAATGCACAAATAAAAAAGGTCTGTGTTCCCCAGGATCACAGAATCATCAGGGTTGGAAGAGAATTTCAGGACCATCTATTCCATCAACCTAGCACCATCATAATCACCCTTATTCCCAAGTGCCACATAAAGAATAATTACTCCTACAACCCCTTCCCAACATAAAGGATAATTCCTTACTTCAAACAAAATAAACCCCACAAAACGCTGCTCCTATCTCTGCACAAGAAATTGTGCAAATTTTGGGAAATAAGATGAATCTGATGTTCCATGGAGCATGGGGCTGTCACACAACAGATTGCTCTGGGACTAAACAAAGATCAGGAAATGGCAACCCCAATTTATTATCCTCTCTAGGCCTTATGCAAACCATGTGGGCACTGACCTGGGGGTGAGGGTAGTTATATCTCATGAAAAGCAAAGGATTATCAAGCACACTGAAAAACACTGATAGTGGAAATTGCTTTTTTATTAATCCATGCTTAAATTCCCCCTCTGTAATTCTTGTGACCTAAATAGTTGCTCAGTGGGAAACCTTTGTGCTCCAGCAGCTCTGGGTGTGACATCCTTGGTTCCTTGCTTTATTTTGGGAAAGACTACTACTCCTGTGCCATTAAAAATGTTTATCAAGTGTAGCATAAATTGTCTGCCGTTAAGCTGCTGGTGTTTTTAGGCTGCTTTAATCACCAGTGTCTGCATGCAACAATCCTGTCTGTGCTCAGTTCTGTGCTCAGTTCTGCTCCTGGCAGCTCTGGGGGCTTCAGAACGAGTGGAGCAACTCCTGGCCAAAAATTGTACTCAAGTATTGCATGATAACATGGAAAAAATTAAAAGCAAAAAGAAATTTCTCTCTTCCAAAAGACCTGAAAAAGAAAACACCACGTGGCCCAAAGCCAGTGAAGGCACTGGAAGCCTTTTGGCTGCCTGCAGTGAATTTGGGATAAAAGCATGGGAACAGGTGAATGTTGCTGTGCTTGGCTGGTGTTTAACACTCACTTTATCAGCAGAGAATTACGGAAAAAAGTGACGGTCACCTGCTGCTTGGCAGTGAATTAAATTGCTAATTTAATGTTTTTGGTGGGGCTTGGAGCATGGCCACGTCTCTCAGGTTACCTGGACTGCTCTGGAATTTATCCTAAAGAACAGGATTAGCTGCCTGGATAAGTCGGATGAATTTTTTTTTCCCCAAAATCTTTTGAGCATACGAAACTGGGAATTTGTGATGGGGAAGTGGTTCCCAAAAGTGTGCAGGGGGTTCCTCTGTGTGGCTGGGGGAGAGCTCTGTCCTGGGAGAATAATTCTGAGCAAGTGGGGATGTAGCATTCACATCCTCTGTGCCTCTCTATAATGAACTCCTGAGACACAGAGGATGTGAATACTACACGGGGTCACTCCCAAAAGCACTTANCTCTTGGGAAGGGTTCTAATCCCACCTGTGCTTTCTGCTGCCCCTGGTGCTCGGCAGTGCCTCCCTAAACTGTTCCAGGGATTTGTGTGCAGGCTGCTGAGCAGCCCCATCCATCACTGCAGGGGTGGGGGATGCTCCTCCTGAGCACAGACAGATCTTGGGAAGTGCTTCAGGATCCTTTGGGATGAAAGGCACTCTTTAAATCTGAGGCTTTATTATTGTCTGTCTCACTCTACAAATAAAGCATCTCGCAAAATGACGCTGTAAGAAATTACTCTTGCGTAAATGAATTCATCCTGTTCTCCCACAGAGAGATGAGAAAGAAAAAAAAAAAACCTTTATAATAACTATCAAATTGTTTTACAACCAAAATATTGCAGTGTTTGAGCAGTTTCCTACTTGTGACTTTGATAATGAGTTTTTGAAAAGTAACAGAAAATGTTTCCAGAAATTGGAAAATAAGATTAGCATATCTGTTATGTAGGATCCTTTGTTAAGTCAAGCTATTTCTTGTTTGGGTGATAATAGCTGTGCCTTTGTTAATTATTATTTCATATTGTCATTATTAGGCTATTAATAATTTATAGTAAGAGCTGCTTCTTTGTGCTATGTAAATGTTTTCATTCTTATGCATCAATTCCTTATTCCATTATTAATGTGATTCATAAATACATTACATTTAGATCCTCTTACAGCAGAAGAGACATTTGCTACTGTATTTTCCTTTCTGTTTGGATGTGAGGTAGAAAAAAGCGTGGAGGGAAGATGTCCAGAGAGTTTTTAGGAGATGTACTCACACCTCTGACACGAAGCAGGGGATGATTGTGACTGAGCAGCTCTCATGCTCCCTTCAGTGAATTGTAATTTATATTTGATGATTTGGCAGTCTGATGGGTTTGCCCTGGAGCCTGTGCTGGTCCCAGCTGCCCTCTCAGGACAGCAGGACTGCAGTGTGCCCCTGCTGAACCCTGAAAGCCTTGCTGGGAGCTCTCAGGGCTTTGCCACTCACCTGCCCTGTGTCCTGGATGATTGTACCTGAGGGCTCACAGGACACCTACCTGAGCGTGATTTCACCCCACAGTTTGAAAAAGAACCCACAACAAAAACCCCAAACCCTGCTGTACCAGCTCCTTCCCTTTGTGCTGCTGTGTGCACTTCCCACATGGAGCTGGACTCGAGATTCCCTCCCCACCAAGGGACAAGAGCAGAGCTCTGCCATCTCCTTCCTGTGCAAATACTCTTAGGAGGAACATTCTGGGGTGAGAACGGGGGGGAATGGCTCAGAGGTCCCTTTGGTTTGTTTTTGGGGTTGTTTTTTTGCCCCTGAAGCTCAAAGAGGGAGCACTGTGAGAGCTGGGTGCTCCCACACACAGTGACAGGTTCTGAGCCCATGTCCTGTGCCATGGGGTGGGTCCAGCTCAGTGGGTTAAAAAGGGGTTGTGTTTGTGTGTATTTATCTTTCAGCTGGATTATTGTGGCTTTTGGCATGTCTCTCAGCCACAGGGCTGCTGGAGAAGGAAATCTAGCAATCAGCTTAGTTTGAAACACTCAGTTTAAGGTGCCTTTGGATTTTGGAAGGGCTCTGAAGCTTGGTTGCTGGTATGAAGGCTTTGACCTGTGCTGGTTTCCATTGCTGGAACTGGAATTTCCAGGTTCTGGTGTTTTCACAGCAGTAGCTGGAACGCCAGTCTGTCAGGGAAAAGCCAAGTGGAGCATTATTGTATTTAGGTTTATTACTGCCAGGACAAGGTTATTTGTCTTTCCTATCTAAACAAGAGGAGACACTGATTTTCCTTTCAGTGTCTGCTCACGAGCTCTGGCTCAGCATTGGCATTGTCCATGGTAAAACAATGAGAACTCCCAGTTTAATGGGAATTAAAACAGTTTCATGCCTTAATACTCATTGGCAAAAGCTGTCCACGTTTAATTGATCCCTTTCACATCCTTCGCTGTAGCACAACTAACTAATGCCATCCAGTGGCAATGGCACAGCATAAATTGGATGTGGCAGGCAGTGTTGTTCGGGGCCCTGGCCATTGCAAAGTTAATTAACCTGAAAAAGGCACTAATGAGCAGCAAGAGGTTCATCCCAGCAGATGGCAAAAGCTGGGGATTTTAGAACAAATAAATGTCTGTAACTCCTCTCCCCCAGCTGCAGAAAACAAACCAGCCAGGCTGGACAAGATTGCCTGGCTGGGAGGGGAGTGGGTGTTGAATTTTGAAAGGAAGTTATTTGTCACCACAGTTTCTGCTTGGCTGCACAGAACTCAGATTTTATTGAAATGCTGACAAGATGTTTCACTCCAGGTGAAAGCCCAAGGTGTGGGTTGGTTTGAGGGGTGTTTGGCATGACAGAACACTCCCAACATGAAGAAATCTACTCTGATTTTCTGCCCAAAATACGCTCCTATATGCAAGAAAAATAAATCTAGAGACTAGATCCCTGTAGCTTTGCTTGCCTCCAAGACTTCACTATAGAAATAGCTCAATCTTTTCTGTTTTCTACGTGGAAAAATGGCCTCACTCTACATTTCTTAATGAACGCAGAGTGCTTTGAGATCTGAGTAATTCTGTGTTTTTTTCTGCGGGGTTTTCAGGCACCTCTAACAGGCTCTAATTGCTGCTGCTGTTGTGCTCCTTGCAATTCCAACAGCCCTGGGATGCACTGCTGGAATGAAAAGGAAAATTCCCCACTGCTGCAGAAAACGTGTGGGAGCTGCAAAAGCAGCCAGAGGAAAAGAGTTGTGGTGCCAAGCCCTGGGTTTTTGAACCGATGTTCTTGACCACACCTGCTGGAAAATAGAATTTTTAACAGCTCTGTTCCGTTCTGGTTAACTGGAACGTGATGCCAGCAGAACAGGGAGCTTTCCTCCTCCTGTCAAGGTTAGCTTTTGCTCACTTTGCCAAACGCAAATTTGGACAAAATGGCCAAATTTAAGTACAGCTAAACCCCAAATTTTATATAAAATGACAATTAACTCTTATTTACAACTTTATACCCAAATTTAAGTATGTCTAACCCCCAAATTTTATATAAAATTACAATTAACCCTTATTTACAACTTTATCCATACCTCTAAGCAGTACAATAACCAATAGATACCCACAACAGGAAATATTTTGGGAAATACTTCAGATTTTATCAGGAATACCCAAGGATGGGAGCAAATATCCACACTGATGGAACAGAGTGCCTGAAGTTAACCAGAGGGTGAAAACTTTTTATTTAGTGCTGCTTTTATGAAGGTTGGACCATCAGAATTTGGTGCAGCAGAGAGCTGACCCTGCATGGGAATTTCTCAGGGTGTGTAAGAGCTGCTGGCTCAGCCCTTGAGACTCAGACTTATTTCCCACTTGGTGTGTGAGCACAGACACCAAACCCAGGAGTAAAACCAGTTAAAATCACTTTTCCAAGTCTGGCCCCAGTGCCAGGAGTGATTCCTGCCTGGAGTCACTCACCTTTGACTTTCTGGGCAGAAGTTTTCTCTCCCCAGCAATTCAGCAAAGAATTTGCAAGGTTTCCTTTAGATAATTTGAACAAGTGGTCTGAGAGAGTCTGGTTAATTCTGGCCTTGAGCAAATGGAGTGATTGGTGTGAAGTGCACTCCCAGCAGATCAGGAGGGTCATTAATGAGACTTAGGGGCCACAGCCTCTGCCAGGGGCACATCTGGGTGCTGGAGGGAGCATCTGCTCTCCATCTCTGCCTCTCTATTAAACAGCTGGAGATCTGCTGCATCAGAAGCAGAGATTGAACCATAAACCAGAATTTCTGAGCCTGGCTCCTCTGCTTTTTATCCTTCTCCCACCCTGTTTATACAGAGCCCTACAAAATCCAGGCAGGCAGCTCCCCAGTACAACACTATGGCACAAAGGTGTGTCTGGCAGTGACATTAATCAAGAATCAATTAATCATTCTCCTTGTTGCTGTCCATGCCTTGTGAGGGACAAAATCCACACACTGTCTGCTTCCAGCACATGGCCAGAAATTCTCAGAATCCAGGAAAAAAAATCCAAATATTGTGAGTATCAGTGGCACGCAGGCCGCTGAGTAATTTGCATGGTCTAATAATGAAATTCTGTCTCTCTTGGAATATAGCCCTCAAAAAAAAACAAGGTGCATGTTGTTTTTTTTCCTGCCTGAAAACAACCACCCAGCACTGAATGCTAAAATAGAATTATTTCCATTATGTTTTGTCACTTTTTCTGGAAGATGCAGTGTGCAGGCTTTAAGTAAAATAAGAAGCCTGAATTATTTGTGTAAGTTAAAAGGTCATGAGTAATTTTTCCTGCCAACTTGTATCTATTGCCAAGAGAACATCCTATTCAGAGTGAAGAGCATTAAAAAACGTTGACAGCCCAGAAGACCTTTATCTGGGAGGAGCAGTGTTAATTATGCCACATTGATTTAAACTCAGAGGGGTCTCATGCAGCATTTAAAATTCATCCTGTTACTCGTTTGCCAGGTGTGTTTTACAGCCATCACATTTAAGAAAATGCAGATTCTGCAAGGCCCAAGGAATTGCCTTAAACGGCTCTCAGGCTCTGTGTGTGTTTGGCTTTTTGGTGTTTGAATTTGTTCCTTTTTAAAGGATTTCTCAGTACCAATGCAGAGCCCTTGGGCACAGCAGTGAGCTGGGGATGGAGCTCTGGACCACTGCTAAAGGTGAATTGGCATTATTTATGTAAAGCATGGATGTAATCATTTTATTTAAAAAAATACTTGAAATTATGATACTTGCTTCTGGAGTATATGATCAAGTAAATGTCATAATTAGTTCATTAATTTAAAATGCCATTTTAATTAATATGAAGCCCAGAATCTTTTCTGTTCCTACATGTCTCAAATTCCCAAACTTTGTTAGGCAGGAAACTTGACAGTGATACAAAATCTGGCTAGCTGGGGCTATATAGCTGTATAACTTATTAAAAATCCTGTAATTAGTGGAAAAATAACTGCATGACTGCTCAGTGGTTCATGCAGGAGCACAGAATTAATTTATGCATGAGTGCCCAGTATTTCATGCATGAGTGCCCAATTAACTTCTGCATGAGTGTCCAATTAACTTCTGCATAAGTGTCCAATTAACTTCTGCATGAGTGCCCACTGCTGCATGTCTGAACAGTTACTTTACACGTGAGCACCCAATTAATCGATGCATGAGCACCCAATTAACTGATGCATGAGTGCCCAATTAACTGATGCATAAGTGTCCAATTAACTTCTGCATGAGTGCCCACTGCTGCATGTCTGAACAGTTACTTTACACGTGAGCACCCAATTAATTGATGCATGAGCACCCAATTAATTGATGCATGAGTGCCCAATTAATCGATGCACGAGGAGCAAACCTGTGCTGGGGTGGCTGCCCAGGTCTCCAGGAGGGCTCCTGGGGGCTGAGCCTTGTTGGGACACATCCCTGAAGGTGGCATCTCCTGGATCCATGGCTCCTGAGGCTCCTCCCAGCCTGGATTCATCACAACCATCTCATTATTGCCCCTGTGCCAAGGAGATCTCAGGCTTTTCACAGTGCAGGTGCTGGTAAAACCCTCCCAGTGCAGGGCTCCTGTTCTGGTCCCAGATGTGCTCCCACCCCAGAGCTCTGCAGCAGTGATGGTTAAAGATGACCCTTGGTGTGAAGAGGATCCCAGGCTGTTCCCCTGGAGCTGCCAGCACTGCCAGGGCCCCAGGAGCAGCAGAGGAGGGCACAGGGTGCAGGTGCTGCCTCCTGCCAGGGGCTGGGTATTCCCACCCATGGCAGCAGTCAGGAACAGCCAGGCCAATGCCCTTCATCATTTCCTGCCCCACTTCATCGTCAGATGCTCAACCACAGAGTTCTGTAGTGTGGAACACGGTAATTAATTAATTGCAGGCATCAGGGGCTTTCCCCCCCATTGATTTAAACAGTGTGGAGTTGCTTGCTGCTATTTGTGTTATCAATCTTCTTTTACACCTCTCTGTCATCCCCGCAGCAATATTGATACAAGTAATTCCTTTTGCCTGAAATGTGCATTTCTCAAGCCAAAGCACGTTAATGCTCCCCATGTACAACTGTTAAATAAGCAGCCTTAAGCCTTACATTTACTTGATTTGCATATATAAAAACACAAAAATGCATGAAGGTACTCTTCAAGCTTTTGTCATATTAGTTCCATTATATACTGGCTTCTGAAAAAAAAGATTTAGGTGACAGATTTTCCTTCTTCTCTCTGAAGCTGGGATTTTTTTTTTTTTTATAGTTGATTTCACATATAAAAGCAATTTTGTCCTTTTTTTTTCTCCTCATGTATTCTCTGCTGAATCAGTAAACATCTATAATTTCTGACAAGGTCACTTAATTATCAGCAGAAAAAAGAAAGAAAGAAAAAAGAGCTGCCTTATCTCTGCTTCTTCTGCTTGTCTGGTGGAGCTGAGCATTGCTGGAGCACCTCCTGTGTGTTCATCAATGACAATTCAGGAAACACTCAGGGCACATCCTGATGGATTTGGGTGTCACCAGCAGTGGTGATCTCTGTGTCACACTCTCTCCTGTGTGCCAGGCCCCAGAGTTTGTCAAAGGAAGAGAAGAAAACAGTTTGAAACCTCTAGGTAGGAGTAGATGGACATGGGGGTGGAACAGTGAGAGGAAGAAATTCCCCTCTCTGAGGAACAGTGCTGGGGTTTAAAGTTCCAAACTGGCACTTGGGAGCTTCAGATCCAATTTCCACCCTCGTAACAAATCTCTTATTTATGCTTTGGGCATAACAGGAACTTCCTGTGTCTCATCCATGCAGCAGGGAAAATAATCTTCATTTATCCTCACTGTTGTAGCTGAGATATTTAAGTGCACCTTACCCAAGTGAAGGTGAGGGCTCTGGATATCATCAAAATAAAATAGAACTGGTTCTGTTATTAAGGTACAGCTGGTGGTATAAAATATTACAGAGCTAGGGTATTGCCAGCCATTTACATATCTTAAAATAAATGGCCACATGTGGTCTCTCCTCCTCCCCATCCATCTTCTGCTCCTTGCCAAGCACATTTCAAGCAGTGAAATCAGCCCAGAGATGTCTCTCCAAGAGCTTGCTGCTTGGGCATGGTGTGAGTGTCCAAATTATTTGGAAGCAGGTCACAGAAAGCCTTGGGAATTGTTTTGGAGAGTCACAGGAAGCCTTCTGCTCAGTGTACAGCTGTGCTTCAAAAAAAAAGGATAAAAACTGCTCCCAAATGTGCAGAAGAGGACAGAAAATGATATGGTGCCAGTGCAGGCACAGGCAGAGCACAGACAAGCCCTGCACATTAGGAGATGCTGATTTCAATGGAATTATACTTGCATAAAATTACAGTTCTGGTGAGTCAAATTATATATTTCACATCTCATAATTTTATTCCCTTCTCCATCCAAAGGGAAAAAAAGTCCTGTTTAAACAAACCCCCTCCCTATGAAATGAGGCTGAAAAGGATTAAGGATATTATCCTAGTGGAGAACCTCATAAAATAAGGATGTGTAAGAGGTATGCAAAACAACACACAGCAGGTGGAAGGAAATTCCTGTTTACCCTTTCTCATCACACAAGGACAGGAGAGCTGGATCACTTACAAACCTGAAAAAGGCTAAAAGGAATCAGAGTTTTTACACAAAGAAAATTTACCCTGTGGGCCAGATAAGGATTTAGTGGGATTCAAAAGGGATTAGACATTTGTATAATGGGAACATCCACAGCTGTGTTAGATAAGATTACAGAAGGGAAAAAAGGAGCTCCTGTCTCAGGCCAATTACTGAGAGACAGCCAGATTTTCCTGTGGAATATCCTTCCCCTGGAAAATGCCTTTTTGTGCAGTGCAGGTGTTGTGCAGTGATGTGTTGGTGTCAGGGAGCCTTCCAATGGACTCAGCTCCAAAACTATTCCTGGTTTTCTTGGCAGCTTCCTCAGGGCTGGGGAGCTGGGCAGGGAGGGATGTGCTGGGGGATGGCCTGCTGGAAAATCTGCTCGAGGTGGCAAACCTCATTCCCATCTCTGCATGCCATGCCCAGGGAAATATCCTACACAATCTGAAATGCTAAAAATATCTCATTTTCTTCCCAGCATGGAATTGCAGAATTTTTGCAATTTAAAATTTTTTTTCTTGGAAGCGAAATTAATCTTTTGGAAGAGAAATTAATCTCTTAGCCTCAGGGATAAGTTTCAACTGTTAGTGTATGCTTTGTTATAGATTACACAGTTATTTGTTGTAAATAATTAATGCCTGACCAACATCTGACCAAATCTGTTGTTTTGTTGTTGAACAGGGTTGGTTTTTTTTCTTGGCTTTTTTACTCTTAGAAAAGAGTCATGGAAATGGAGGAAGGTAATTACAGAGGATAATTACTTGAAATGCTTTTAGATGTAAGCAGCTAAGAGGCTAGCTGTGCAAAAGGAAAGTAAGCATGATAAATATGGCATGGAACAATAGAGAATTCAGGCAGAAAAAGGATCTGGTGCAGTTGCACAAGACAATTTTGGCAACAGTTCTGTGTAAATCTCGCAAATGAGTCCAGGTACTTAATGGGCAATTAAAGACAGCCAATGTAAATTAATTAATAGCAGACTCTTAAAAGTCATTAGCTGCTGCGTAATTAATAGAAAATTATAAAGGAAATAAATGCTTGCTTACAGCCTTATTAAGATCTAAATGTTACACATTCTTCTGAATTGATTGGGATGATAAAAATTCAGGGGAAAATATGGAAAGCACCGCTAAATACTTGCCAAATCTGAGCAAAATTTCCATAGTGTGCAATCACCATCCCGTATTTCAGAATTACAGAATCCCAGAATTTCNATATTTCAGAATCACAGAATCACAGAATTACAGAATCACAGAATTTCTGGGGTGGAAGAGACCTGCAAGATCATCGAGTCCAACCCATGCTCTAACCCCTCACCCAAATCACGGCACCCAGTGCCACATCCAGGCTTTTTTTAAACACACCCAGGGATGGTGACTCCACCACCTCCCTGGGCAAACCATTCCAGAACTTTATCACTCTTCCTGTGAAAGGAGCTGACATTGAGAATGTTCCAGTGTAGGTACTGAATGTCAGCTGGAAGAGGTTCATCACAGTCCTCCCAAAGCTGGATGGAGATCACAGAGGAAGTTCAGCACTCTCAGGTGGAGGGTCTCATGCATTATTCAATTAGCCCAGCAATAAATTAACTGCTGCACAAGCTCAGAACCAACCTGAGCCCCTGCACTCCCTGCCATGCCCACCCACAGCTCAAACCCAGCTCCGTTTGTCATTGCCAGAGTCAACTGCAACTGCATCTGCAAGTGCA
>VZTT01021846.1:19512-31573 GCA_013400855.1 Buphagus erythrorhynchus
AATCTACCTTTTCCCTGATACCTTGGTGGGCTCCACCCCTTGGGCTCTCAGGTGTCCCTTTGTCAGATATTGCTCAACCCACCTTCAGCTAATCGTTGTCTTTACATTTCAAAACTAGCTACCATCTCTGTATCATTCACAGGTTTTATATTTTCAGAATCTCTTGCTAAGCAATCATATCTGTAAGCTTTTCCCGTCTCATCTTTCCCTACAGCACACGAGGATTTCACTCCTCTCTGGAGGTAAAATCAGTGCTTGCCACGCTGGTGGAGCTGCAAATTCATCCCTGATGTCTCTGGCAGAGCTGTCTCCTCTTTCTGATTGCTCCACAAACGTTTTTCTGGAGGAGAGCTCTGCCTCCACACAGGCTTTGCTAAAGCCTCAGCCTCCTTTTCTAAAACCATCCCTTGTCACTTGTGAATTGTCACCTGCAAAACCCACCAGAGTAGGGAGGGCTCCTGGTTCTGAGCACTCAGCATGGGAGATGTTCTTTCTGGGATCACTCAGCAATGAAATGATATGCTGAAGTACCATAAAAATCTCTTTTCACCACTCCTTTGCCTTCCTTAAGGCTACACAAGTAGTTTCAAAAGAAGGGGAAATGTTTTACTGAAAAAACAGCTGCTTTTCATAGTTCTGTTTCTTCTTTTCCTGACTGATTTTCAGATGAGTGAAGAGTAAATGCCTACAAATGCTCTGCTCTCTGCCTATTTTCAAACAGCTTTTATTTTCTTTTTTTTTTTTTCCTCAGAAAGTAGCTTTTTTTACAGCAGAATCAAGACAATGTTGGTTTTTTCTAGAGCCACCTTGACTAGTGGAGTGTATTTAGAGATGTGGAAGCTTATAAGAAAAGAAAAGGAAAAATAAAACAGCCCAAAGATGCTGAGAGTAATTTCAGACTTTCCTTGGGAGTGGAGGTGTTGGAAAACTGTACTTACCCTTAATATTTCCTCACCCTTTTCTATTCATTTTCAAGTCACAAAGTTTCTTCAAGGACAGCTGACCTCATAAGAGACTTTTTGGGAGTGAAACGTTCTGGTGAGGAGCTGAGGATGTTTTAACAATCAGCAGCAGACCAACACAGAGATCCTCCTGCCATCTCCTGAGCTCCCTTCTCCAATATTCCTCAGTCTTGCTGTTACACTGATGGGAAATTCTTTCATGTGAGGTGTAAGGTTGAGCTGTGAGTTTTCAGTCATCACCAGCTGAGAAGGCTGCAGATTTCTCTATCCTAAACTTTTAAAAGTTTTCCTGACCTTCTCTGGTCAAGTATCTCTTAACCTCATCTGAGTGATGTTTCTTTCTTTTAGATCCTCTTTTCCTCCATAAACTGTACCCTCAATCTGCTCTATTTAATACTGCACAAACCCATATGGATTCAGCTTTATAGTAAAGCAGTTGTTTTTCTACCTTCAGCAGTTGCTAGGGATTGTTAATTGAAGTCAAACCTTTCAACAGTCTAAAATTTCATCCAGAGCAGGTGAAGGAGGGTCAGCAAAGCTGGGGCAGGTAACCATGGGAGCTGCCCAAGATGCAAACAAAAGAGAAAAAATCCCACATCTTGGGGTCAGAAAGATTAAAACTGAGTCAAAAATAATACAGGTCAAGGTGGATAATGTGTGGGGAGAGAGATTTACAGACATGTGGGAAAAGTTGGACTCTGTGGTTGGGATATCTTCTGCAAACTCCCAATTGCCTCTCAAGCCTTGGCCTCTTGCATAGGAGCTGCCAGCACATAAACTTTATTCCCTTCTGTAATTCCGTGGGGTTTCATGGCTACAGGTCACAGGCAGGGTCTCCAAATGGGGGAAGGAAAAAGACCAGCAGAAGAATTGAGGTGATGAGGACAGCAGTGGTAGAAGGAAACTACAAACAGCAAAGTCAAAAGGATGCAGGGAATTTGAGCTGCACCTAAACTACCCCTGCTCAGACAGACACACACCCAGGAAAATCTGCTTTGCTCCATTTTTTTTCCCTCTCATTCAAACTGGAAATAGCCCCTGAGCTTTGGTGCTGCAGGAGCCTGGCACTGCAGAGATGTTTTCCCCTCTGCCCCCTTTCCTTCCAGAGCAGTGTTCTGTCTGGGCTCATCCTGAGGCTTTGGCTGAACCCACCCCATCATGATGGAATCCACCACTGAGTTCTTGTGGGTTTGTTGTGGTGCTGGTGAGCGTTCCCTGGGCTTTCCCTTGCCCAGCTGGACTGATGGGTTTTGTGTTTTTATCCTCCAGCTGCCAAGGGGCCATGGCTCATCCCAGTGGGTGGCTGCCAGCCCCAGAAAAGCTGCAGTGCTGGGAACTCCACCGAGCTGATTCCTGCTCCTGTCACAAACCATTGAGCAGATTCTGCCTCTTTACTCTCCAAATGCTGTCATATTAAAAAAAAAAAAAATAAAATAAAAATCAAACATTAGTTTTTAATTAGAGTTTCTGCTGTGATCCTGAATGGAGAAACACAGAGCTGGTCACAGTCAGTATTTCATTAACATTTCATAAGGACTGTGCTCTGAAATGATTTCTCCAGGTAAAACATGTAGATTAGCTTTTAAAATAAGGTTATAGATATAAAAATAAGAAAAATAAGTAGACTCCCTGTCCGTGTGCCGAGCCCATTGATGTTAATCTGGATTACCAGCGCTGAGTGCCGACAATAAACGCCAATAATTCTGCTTTTAGCACCCCGTTGGATGGTGTCAGTCCTCTGATAGCCTCCCCTGCACAAGGCTGCAGCTCCTGCTGCTCTGCTCCTCTTACCGGTGACATCCTTCAGAGCAAAAGGAAAATGATCTGTGTACAGATAGCTGGTGCTGCTGGAGGCTTCAGGAATGCTGAAATCATGGAAAAGAAGAAGAGAATGGAGTTCTGCAGCACTGTGCTGCTGGGTTTGTTTTGAAGCAGGCTGTTCTGCATGTAATCATCTCTTCCAAGAGGCTGGAAGGGAATACCAAACCAAACCAAAGCACGTGTAAAACCCAAATGTATTTATTTGGAATACCAAAGCAGCACACAGGGAGCTAGCAGGAAATACAGAAACATTTAGGGGAGGAAATTCAAATTTTGTGAGCCCTGACCTGGAAGCAAAGCAAAACAAAACAAAGAGTGACAAGAATGAACAAAACCAACCTTCTGAGCATGTATGTGGGGTCAAATTTAGAACCAATGGGGCATTTTCTGATGTAGCAGTAAATAAAGACAGTGTGTTTTGATTGCATTCATTTGGCACAGGCTGGAGGAAAAGTTCAAATGCTGGCTAAGGACAGAGTATAAAAATGTATTTTTATGAATCAGAAATGTAGAAAACTGATTGTAATTCATAACTCCATGCTGGTTTTATTGTTCTCAAATCACACACCAGCACTTAGGCAGCAGAATTTTCAGTTTAGTAGTGTGCTATTCAGTAGTGGATTTTATTAGGCATTAGAAAGATTTATGGAGCCATCCACATGACATGGATTACAGAACACATCAAGAAATCAAGGATGATTTTTACTTCTCTACTAAACAAAATATACTTTAAGTAATTGCTATTAACTGGCATTACTTACCAGGAGGCCTATTTTGATATAAGAGGAAAAAAATGGAAAGGAAAAGTAATGAAATTGAGCAGAACAAAAGATGTAAAAGATCAGAAAAATTTTCTTTGCACTTTGAGACAGGAAGTTGTTTAAGGACTGAAAGAAGAGGGCTGCAAAGGTCTGGATTTAAATGCTCATTCCAGGTGAAGACTTTCTCAATGTCCTTGGCTAAATCAGCTGATAAATCATAAAACCCCCATTTTTTTTCCTCTCTCTCTCTCCCCCCCAATGTGATTTCTTTATTTATTTGATTTTATTCGCACTGACCATTGACTCAATCTTTGTGCAGCACCCAATACAGCAAGAGTTGATTGGAATTTTAGTGGGTGATGACTGGAGCTTCTGTGCATTGTTATAATAATAAAAAACTGCTTCTTCAGTCTTGCAAACATTTGGCACAACCATCATTCAGTTTAAACAGGAGAATCCAGTGAAGCTTTTCTGTGCTACAATTTAGTTGCCTGCTGTATTTTTTCATTATAGTTGAATGCTGTGTACCAGAACCCACCTTTAATGTCTGTTTTCTTGAAAAGAAAAAGCATCTCCAAAATGAAATGAGTCACAACAAGAAAGGAAACTGAGATAACTGATAATAATAAAAAAAAAAATGTAATACTTTTTTAACTTGTTCTGTACTGAGTGACAGAACTTCAACCAAAACTCAGCTCTGCCTTTGTTGCTGTGTGAGAACAGGAGCTGTGTTTGTGTTTTTTGCTTGACCACTGCAGTCAGTGGGACCATCTCCTGTTTACCCACAGTTTTAGGGAATGCCACCCTTTCCTACATGGGAAAAAAAGCACATTAAATGTGCTTTCCATGGGGCATCACCCTGCTGGAAACAGCACATTCAGCCAATGTCCCGTTGTGGGATGCTGCTGAAATCAGGATTTCTGTTCTACAAGGCTTTGAAGACTCTTGCAAAGGACCTGTGTTTATCTGAACTGCAAGGACACGTTCAAATAAAAGGGAGAAATTCAGAATACAGCCAAGAAGTGCTGTCTTTAGCTTCTTCCTGTAAAACAAAACTGTACCTTCATCACTTTAATGAAATCAATCCCATCCTAAAAGACTTCCACTGATAGAACAGATCTTATAGAAGGGGATCTGTGCATTGAAAACAAATTGAAATTCAAAAAAAGTGCTTCACGAGAGCAGTGTGCCCCCTGTAGGGTAAAGCAGTGAGCAATTCCTTCACTACCAGAGTGCTCCATTTCCTCTCTCCCATCACATCCACACAACGAGTCATAATTAACCCACGAGTCCTTTAAAGCCATAAGCACCAATTGTTTTAATTGCTTAAATGTTAGAAACTTCCATTATGTAAATGCAAGGAGGCTTTACTGAGTTTTGTTTGGTGATAACCCATCTGGCTTGGCTAAAGGCCAATGTTCAGGCAGTGGTGACACACGGGGAGAGCAGGAGAAGGGAGATTTCTCCTTGGTGCTCATGGCTCAGAGTGAACTCTGTGTATTTTTACATTCCCAGTGTTATAAATGAGAAACAAAAGTCTGGATATTCAGCAAAATTGAGATTGCTTTGTTTGATATAGACAGAGCAACGCAGCGCTGGGGAGACGTGAGGGGTCACCGCCCACTCCACGCTCCACCGAACTTGGTTTGCAGCTCCTTTTTATAGTATGGTTTTCCTTGCTGTAATCAATAATTGTTATTTTTTTGTTGTCATAATTCTGTCAGGTAAGCAGTGGAGGTCCAAAAACATCCGTGGGACTGTTCTTCGGGTTGTTTGTCAGTACCCATGTGGTCTTGGTAGATAAGGAACAGCAGAAGTGGGAAGTCTGGTCTTAGCAGATAGGTTACAATTGATTAGACAAAGGCAGGAAATCTGAGTTTGCAAAATCTTTCAGGTTGCAATTGATTACATAAAGGCAGGAAATCTGATTTAGCAAAATCTTGTAGGCCGTGGAAAACCTTATTTTACAAACTGGTATAAAATACAATTTATTTTAAAAATACAATATTCATAATAGATGGATTTAAACAGAATGGTCTTAATCATATATTTCCCTTTATCTAGGTCCATGTTTTTATCTAAGTATTCTGGTTTATACGAACTCCAAACTTCTATAATTAACACAAATCTTTTATCAATTATCACACCAGCCTCAGCCACAGTGGATTTGGGGATTGGGTGCCAGGGAGCAGCTCCCATTCCCAGAGCACTGCTTGCAAACTGCCCTATAAACACGAGCACACTTTATTCTTTTAAAACATGCAGAGGATCAACTCTTTGCAGCACCTGACTCTTCAGGCACAGCAAGCTCAACCTGGGGACTCTAAAACAAGCATAATGACAGAAAAATGTATTTTCCACCAGCTTCAAAAGTTAAAGAAGCCAAGATACAAAGACAAATCTCTCACTGATGCCCTGCAGGAAGAGAACAAACAGTTAAACTTTTTTTTTACTGCTGTGCTCACTACTTACATCTTCAAATGGCAGGATAATATCTTAAATTAGAGAGGCACATGCACAGTTTCATTCAACTGGAAGCATATGTGCAATACACTGTCTCAATTCTTTATAAATATTTCTATAGCACGCTCCAAGTATTAGGAAGCTACAATGATAATTCCATTTATTCTGCTTTAGGAGGCAGATAAATGTTGCTGTTGAGGGGCCTGGCTTTTGTCTGGAATTTTTATTGAGTTTGCTGTGAGCTGTGTCCCAAGAGATGTGCAAAGTGCTCGAGAGTTGTGGGAACAGAAAAGCTCCCCAGGTGAGTTACAGGCAGTCCCCACATCCAAAATACAGCAGGCAGGTGCTGAATAAGAGAGAAGCAAAACAAACAAACAAACAAACAAACAAAAACAACAACAACAAACAAAAAACAAAAACAAAAAAACAAAAACAAAAAAAACCACAAAAAAAAACCACAAAAANAAAACACACTGAAGAGAAACATTCTGGGATGTTCCCAGGGCACAGCAGAGGCCCCAAACCCACCCAACGTGCCCCTGCCCCCAGAGTCACTGTGCCCAGTGCTGTTCCTGGGTGTGCTTTCACTGCAGCTGAGTCATGGGACACCAGTAAAATCACACACTGCAGTGCCCCAGCTTGTTGTTACAAACCCTGAAAGGTCAGAAAATCGTTTTCTAAATGGTTTCTGAGATGTTATTACCTTTCTCCTCTTGGAGTGAATCTTGCAGCAGCCAAATGCTCTGTGCTGTTCAAATGCTTCAGATGCTGCCTGTAGTTTATTGTTCCCTTGAAGCAATTTATTTCATTATGATGTACTCATGGAAGAACATTAGTGTTTAATTATCAGGAGAACTACTCTTAGCAGGCTCAGACTGAAGTCTGAAGTCCTTGGCTGTTGGCTGCTGCTCACCTACAAGCTGGTGGTTGGCAGTTCAGTGACCTCATCCAAATAATACCTGTTGTGAACCTTACCATTTTTCTATTAAAATTCTTTTTGGGGATCAATCTTTGCAAGTCCTACTCTGAGTGACAGAGGGGAAGCTCCTGTGGAGCAGCTTTGCAGCCCTGCAGGGGAAAGCAGAGTCTGGCAATAGCTGTGTGCAGCCAGCTCTGTGTGAGGGAGGGACAGAAGTGCTGACAGAGCTGGGTTTGCCTCTGCACTGCCAGGGGAATTCCATCCTATTCCCCAGTCACTGATGCTGATCCTCGAGGGGTGAGCAAAACATTCCAGGTGAGCAACACAACAGACCTGAGGTCATGGAAGGAAACCTTGAAGGGAGCCCTGGCTGTTCTCCTCTAATGCTGCAGCCTAATAACACCTGAATTAAAGAATTGTTTTATTCATTTGAAGGCAGTATCACCATTTTCTCAGCCTAGATTATGGGTCCAAGCTGTGACCTGAATGCTGAGGATTCCTCTGTGGCTGCTGCTCAGTGTGAATCACAGAGCAGTAACACACTGCTGGGTGGGGCTGTAGCACTTTGGATGCAAAGGTCTGGGAAAGCACGACAGAGTGACTCAGGAGTAGGGCAGGAAGATATTCAAAAGCGTGACAGAAAGTGTCAGGCTTGGCCAAGGAGGTGAGGCAGCAAATTGTGTGGGGAGAGGTACCTGGGAAGGAAAATTAGAGCATGGGTTTGAGCATGGATTTGCAGCCCTACTGCAGCTGGGCTGCCCCAAATCCTTCCTGTTTCTGGCCTCCTTCTTGCCCATAAATCAACACGAGCTCTTTGGTGAAAATCAGAGAGCCATGATAATAAAAAAATGATAAATACCATTACAAGCAAGGAGTAATGCAAGTTGATTTTATTCATAGCTTCCATCCACAGTACCTGGCCATGCTCTGGATGCCCTGGGATCAATACCCAGTGCAGGAGCAGCTTTAACCTGGAGCAGCAAAGCTCTGTGTTCCTGTCACTGTCATTTCTGCATTCCAGCTTTTATCTTGCTCTATGTTCTCCCTCTCCCCTCCTCTACTAATAAAGTCCTGTGTCCCCTCTGCAGCACCATGACAAATCTTCATTGAATTTTAAATGCTCCCTGATTTCATAATCACTGACAAAGAGCAAAACACTGAATTTATTTTTACTCCCCCACAAAATCTAATCCTCTGAAAACTCCTGCCTTTATCAGCAACATCAAAGCTTCAGTTTATTCCTCAAGGCCTCAGAACTTGGCCTTTAATCACAGGTTTAGCTAAATACCATGCAGGGTGCAGAACAGAACGAGCCTCGAGTGCAAGTGTGTCATTTGCAATCCCAGCTGATTAATCAGCCTGTTGTTCTTGTAAATGAATGTTAATTACTGATCCAAACACGGGGTGCATTCAAACCCAGGCTGGGCATTGCCATCTCCTCTGGCTGAGCCCACCCAGGGCAGGGCACTCACTGGGCACTCACTGGGCACAGGAGCCTGGCACTTGGGGCACAGCTCATCAGCCTCATTAGAGCTAATGAGCCTCATTACTGGTCCCTCCTGTACTGGAGCCAACCAGAACCCACAAAAACCCACCCCAAAACCCACCCCAACCCCCACACCAGAATATTCCATCACCTGCTGCTGGAGGAGATTCCTGCCCTGCTCCTGCTGGGTTCCTGTTGTGCTTCCAAAGGTAGGGCAAGGCTTTTAACTTTCACAAACCCCTCAAAAATAAGTGATGTTGGTGGAATTTTGCCTTGTTCTGTGGTTGATTTTGTTCTGTGTAGCCCCTTTGGCCTCCTCAGTGGTGCTTTTAGTGGGGGAGGCTTTGCTTCCCACACCTGGCACAGGTTTTGTGCCCGTGTATTCTGGAGGAACAAAATGGGACCAGTTTCCCTTCAAATCCCTGTGTTTGGTGGCACAGTCACCCTGAGGCTCAGGAAGGAGGGATGTTCTGTTCCCCCAGCAGCTCAGCTGGGTGGGCTTTTGGAAAAAAAGCTTCTGCTGGGTTTTGGGTGGGTTTGGTTCCCTTCAGAGGGAGTTTGGCACGGATGTCTTTGCAAGCCTAGCTCTGGAGCTCGCTCTACCATGAGTGCTGTAATATATATTGATTTGTTTGCTTTCCACTCTGAGGTGCTTAATGTTGCTACTTGAAAGATGACTTTTTAAAAGTGTGGTGTTCTACTGAGTTGGTTCTGACATCAAAAAAAAATCAAGGGAGAGAGCAAGGATATCAAAATGATTAATTGCTGCATTAGCATTCAGGCACAGGGTGGATTTTGCTTCATGGATTGCTTGTTTCTAAGGGTGTTTCTGGGCTGCATTAAAACATGGGTGTCCTAGGCAGGATGCCTAATTCAGAGGGATTACATTCCCACAGAATGAAGGGAGGGAGGAAAGAGAAGAAAGTTCTCCAATTAAATATCAGCTCCAAACAATAGAGAGTGTGGAGCCTTAGACAACTTTGTTCGGCCAGCATTTGTGAAATTAAACTATTGCCCAAAAAAGCCTTTTAAAATTTATAGAGAAATGCAAGAAAGTCACTGCTGCTATGTCTGTCATGTGGGGAAAAGCATCACTGTGCAGTTCTGTGGGGTTTGTGGTGTTCTGGATCTGACTTGAGATCATTTCTTAGGTCAATGTCTTGATGATATTGTAGAGTTGGGAGAGTTGTTCAGGAGTCATTAACCTGGTGATATTATTATTAACCTGTTATTATTGCTTTTAAAAACACCATTATGAATTGCTCTGTTGTGGTCAGGACTTCAGTGTTAATATCAAACACAGCTTCAGTCTTTGGCACAATAGAAATGTATATTTTGCTTTTATGTGTAAATATATATTTTACTTTTATGCCTAAATCTAGTCCCTCTGTGACCACTCCTGCTTCAAAGCAGCCACATACTTTAATTTTTTTTCTTCTTTCTAATGTATATAAGGACCACAAACCTCCCCAAGTGTCCCTAGGTGGGTTTTGATGGTGTGGCAGAGCACAGGAGCCTGGAGAGGGGCTGGCCACAAACACATCCCCAGGCAGGAGCTCCCATTCCCAGAATGTCCAGGTGTGCCAGGAGCACCCCAGGAGCTCTGGAGGGGAGGAATGAATCCTCTGGAAGCTCTGGAGGAGAGGAATGAATCCTCTGGAAGCTCTGGAGAGGAGGAATCCTCTGGCAGCTCTGGAGAGGAGGAATCCTCTGGCAGCTCTGGAGAGGAGGAATCCTCTGGAAGCTCTGGAGGAGAGGAATGAATCCTCTGGCAGCTCTGGAGAGGAGGAATCCTCTGGAAGCTCTGGAGGGGAGGAATGAATCCTCTGGCAGCTCTGGCTTTCCCTGCAGTGCCCACTGGGTGCAGCACCATGGCTGCAGCCTCTCCCACTGCCTGCTTCAGACCAGCTGTGGATTTTGGTGCCAGCTCTGCTGAGTTCCCTGCTCAGCAGCCTGCCACAGCCCTGGAGCTCCAGGTCTGCTTGCTACCAGGCAAGTTGTTCTTTATGCATTCTCATCTTGTAGAACCAGCCATGCATGATTGTAATGAGTGATGGCCTGATTAAATCAAAAGCAGACATGGAAGAAACACTATTAATCTGTGAGCATATGTGATGCTAACAGCCATCACAACATAATGTTGCAATTATCCTAGGTAGGCAAGAATAATTCTCTCTAATTAAATTCTGAGGATATATATTTGGATGCATGCTCTGGATCCTCTGTCATTTCTGCACTGCCAGAAAGGAAGGTACAGAATGATTTCCAGTTAGCCTGACCACGTGCCTTTTGATTCCAAATCCATTCCAGCACAGCCTGCCTGGGGACAGGCTTTGCAAATACAATGTGCTATCAAAACAGATCATGTTTTCTCAAACATGTCAGGGGCATCAGTCTCTTCTTCCTTTCTTCTTCTTTTTTTTCCTCCTTCTGTGGCAAAATAAGCTGTAATTTCATATCAGATTGTACAGCTTCACAATTGTATTTTTAGAAGCATGAGAGTAATAGTAAAGAATGTGTAATGCACTGTAGGAAGTTGATTTAGGTAAAGCAGCCTCACTGTGCCCATCAGCTGCAGCCCCAAAGAATCCTCTGGCAATCCTTGGAAGGTGGAGATAGAAATAATTTTGGACTATTCCTTTGCAGGAGTTTTTTGTATTTTTTTTTTTTTCATACCCCACCTAGAAAATCTGCAGATTGCTTGTCATGCTGGTTTTGATGCTCAAATGCTGCAATTCCCTGTGAATCCCCCCAAAAGTAACTCAGGGGGGAGAAGTGTCACCTGTGGGGCCATCCTGGGGACACCCAGGGTCCCCTGGACACTGATGGGACGTGCAGCACCCTGAAACTTGTGGTTGCTCAGTGTTCTGTTCCTTTTTGGTGACTCAAATCCACCCTGCTGCAAAACAGCCCTTAATCCACGTGGTCCTGATCATCTTTGGGTGCACACCTAAAATTCTACCTAAAATTAGGGGAGGCTCAATTTGTCTTCAAAGTTTTCTGTGTAATGGAGGCCCAGGCCCACACACAATATTTATAGAAATATTTCCCCAGTTGTAAATCCCTTTCAGTGTCCAGATAGTCTGAGTGGTTTGGATTTGGGGTGAAAATCTTGCAGAGCCATTAGCCTTTATCACTTTTGAAAATCAAAAATTGTGGCTAATGAGGATATGTGATGGTTCTTAGTGACTTTGATACCATAATTGACTTCAAATATATGATTTCAAAGCAGTTTGAGATTTACCCTCCTGTCTTCTGTATCGATTCTATTCTTATCTTGAATGTGTGCTATAAAGAGACCTCCCCATTTCTTTGTGCTAAAACTCCTTTTATCATTTAAAGATTCTTGAAAAGTATAAGAGGAGAAAGAAATTACCAGGAACGCACCAGATTAATTCAGAAATTAATTGAGGCTAATTTAGATGACATTACAGCATGATGACTTCCATTAATAAATAAAACCATTATCAAAAGGAACACACGTTTTTCCCTGAGTAAACCTGTTCAGCTCCCATCATTTCAATAATCACAGAGTTTCTCACTTCCCAGTGATCACCAAGGGTGCAGTTCTTTGTGCTGGCTCCTGGAGCTCCTGCTGTGTGTTTTTTGGGTCCTGCTGTGTGTTCTTTGGGTCCTTCTGTGTGTTTTC
>VZTT01021849.1:4715-19357 GCA_013400855.1 Buphagus erythrorhynchus
TAATTGCGTAATTGGTAAGATGCTAATAAATCAGGTTGAAAGTTTGATAAGTATATGCTACACTTGTCCTTACACCTGATGCCCATGTGCTTGCCATGGAAAGCTCAGCTAAACACTTGAAAGTTCCTCAGCCAAGTCTGCGATAGGACATAGATTTTTTTAGGAGTTCTGTTATTCAGTTGCTGTTTTGGGTAGATTTTCTGCTGCCAGCTGTCAGCCAAACAGAAAACTGCCTATTAGTCATCCATACTGAAAGCTACATGGGCATTTGTTCCATGGAGATAGAGCAGTCAGTCTTACTATCCCTGTTTCTTTGAGATGGTGTGTCCTAGTAAGTTGCCTTCTTCCCTGTTGTGTGTACTGTGCTTTTAAACTGGGGAAGAAGCCGCTGAATTTCATTCAGTGTATGATTCATTCAACTTAGGGACCTGTAGAGATTTAAAACAGAGATAGGTCTCAAGGTCCTGCTCCCATGTGGGCAGCACATCATTAGACATTGTGGTAAGTAGAGGTGTTTTCTGTTAAGGTGAGGATTTTTTTTCATTCAGGGCATGAGAAGCCTATCCAAATAATAAATAATTAATACTGCAAAAACAGGAAAAAAGCAGGAGTTTAGAGTTGAATTTCATATTCTACAGCTTAGATTCAGCCTCTTGGTATGTCACTGCTCTATACCATGCTGCCTTATGTGAGATGTTTGTCACCTCGGCATCCAAAGTCTATCATAGGTACATTTTGTTTGTGCCTAAGTAATCTCAGATCTTACCATGGGATTTCTATCACAAACTTCACGTCAAATGTTAGGGCTGCTGTATTGAACAGGTGAAATCAAAAGGTATGGAAGGTTGGGGGTAACAAAAATGGTCCTCCTAAAGTAAATTTCTAATTGTGTAATATACGCTCATTGGTACTGTATGGCCTTGTATGAGGATATCCAAATATCTTGTCTCTCTTTGTTTATGCTAATGGTAGATGGAAGACACAAACATTATGACAAGACTATAAAATAAACCCAGGAAAAAAGGTTGAAGGAACTGGTATTTTGACTATAGGATAGACTGAGGAAGATAAGAGTCTTTATTTAAAACAGGACTGTATTTCCTGTATTAGATATGACTGGAGAAATGCATATGGCTGGTGTTTGAATGATAGCAAATGAGACTTAGACTGGAACAAATTTGCCAAAATGAATGGGGAGGGGATTTTGTGTTGTGGAACCTCTCCTGGCAGGCCTCTGAAGGCAGTCCAACACCTGTAGGGACTGTTTTTTGCACAGCTAGTCCTGTCCAAGGAAAGGGCAGGACAATGAAAAGGTGCCTGCTTTCAAGGCAGCTCATCTGGGCATTAATAGATATGAGACCAAGGAAGCTTGATCTGACCAAATCTTTATTGCTCATGATGTTTCTGACACATATTACCTGTATGCATCAGCTGGTAGATCTGACCAGCTTACCTTTCCCCAGGAATTTTGCTAAATAGCAGTTTTTAAAATCCATGGCATAACAATATAGCTGCAACTTATTTCAGGACACCTTAATGATTATTTACTATAATATTCCATTTTATTGGCAAAACTTCTTGTTTGTCTGATATTTTCCCAGTACAGGACTGTTTCTCAAGATTAACAGATGATTAATTGATGGGAGAGAAGGAGAGAGGAAAGGAACAAAATTGATAATATTGAGCCTATTGCTCATTGCTGGCAGGTAACTAATGAGGAACCATGGGTGTATCAGGTATTAGTAGTAACTTGGCTGGAATATGTTTCATGGAAAGCTGTTCAGCTTCACACTAGCATGTGCTGTGCTTCACAGTCAAGAATTGTTTTTACCTCATCCCCCTTTTATCTTCATTCTGGAAACTCATTTCTTCTTTTACCAAGATGGGAATGCAGCAAAACCTGAAAATAATCCACACTTTATACAGGGTAGTCAAGTACTACTGAGTAAACCATCTTTTTCAAGGATAGGCTCCCCATCATTCCATGGGATGTGTCCTTGCTCTCCAGAGCAGAAGGTCACATTTTTGTCCTTCCTGCCTTCTTCACCATCTAGTTGCCAGAGCTTGGTGCTGTCCGATGTGGTGTTGCTATTATGTGTGGGCTCTAAGGAGGGTCACTGTAATCAGTTTAATGCAAGTTGACCCAAAATATGCCTCATCAGTTTGCTAGTTTATGACAGTTTATATTTTCACTCCATCTATGGTCTTCGGCATCCAGCCAATCTGACCTAAAGCTGCTCTAGTTTCATTTCTCTTCTCCTTGCAGGATTTGGCTGTTTGCTCATTCCCCTCCTACTTTCTTACTCTTCTCTGTAACGACCAAAATGAAGATCACAAAAAAAAAATCTGATGAATCATTTGCTTATATACTACAACAGTTCACACCTTACCCCTGAATATCCCTTCCAGCCAACCTCTTCATGCTCTTGCATCTCACAGACCATGCATCAAGAAGGAAGGTAGAGGTGTCTGTCATTAAAGGGCTAAACTCCTCATGCAGCAACCTGAAGAAGACAGTTCAGTACAGCTCTCCTGTCCATGCAAGGAGCTAGGCATCCTGGGTCTGCTGCCTTTTTCAAGAAAGGGTGCAGGACCTGAAGTCTGGCAGACTTTTCCCTTACACCTATAACTTCCCTTAGTATTGTCTCCTGGTGTGGTAGCTGCAAGTGGAGAGTGAAGCAGCAGAAGAAGCAAGGCATCACACCGACCTCCTAGTTAGGTAGGCTGTTGCACCTGGGAGGCTGGAGAAGAGCCTAAGGAGCTGTTGCATTCAGTTTCAGTCACATCTGGAGAGACTGGTTTTCTGTGTCACTGAGGTTGTCAGGTACAAGTCTTTTCTTGATGAAAAACAGCATTGCTTTGAAAATAATCTCTGTGGTGCTAACCTTTATTTACATATAGGTATTTTGAGCCCCTGGGGTTCTTGTTCTCATGGTTTCTTTCACAGCTCCCCCAAGCAAAGATTGCCTCAATATGAAAAGAAGAAGAGAAAACTCAGTAGTCATATTGCAACTGCAAGAACCCTAGGAAAGAAACCAACCATGCAAGACATTTGATTAAAACCACAAGGACTGGCAACATGGGGCCAACAAAGCCGCTTCTCTGGAAATCCCATGAATTTTCCATTCTGAGCTGCTGGGCAAACCATTCCCTGGATTCAAATTTTCACTTTTGATTAATCTTGCTCTGAAGAAACAGGTTATTGATAATAATTTTTTACTGGTTCAGATCAGAAGCAGAATTAGCCACACTGCATCAGCTCCGGCAGAACTTCTCCTGTCCTACCTCCTGTTCTACTGTGGGCTGCTGCCCACAATGACTGCCTCAGTGACTCACAGGGGCACTGCAGATGCTGTGGTAGATCTGGGGCAAAGGGTGTAAGGGATAGCTGAAACATCTCGCAATCCATGATTGCTGATGTCTCATTGCCAGGAATGGAAGAAGGAAGTAGGGAGATCTTTACCCTTTGAAAGAGAAAGGCAGTCAGGGGACCACTAGCTGGCCAGGAAATCCCTGAACAACAACCCCAGTAAGGTATGAGGGGTAGTCAGATCACATCCTAACAGAGGCCCATGATGATCCCATGAGGAGTGTGAGGCAGACAAAAAGCAAGGCCAGGATGAAGTTGTAGGCTGGACATTGGCCATCAGCATCAGTGAGGCAATGGAGGGAAGCTGCAGCAAAGCAAGATGTGCCCCACTGTTCCCTCAGCACTGCAGAGCAGCTTTACTGGACACTGGAGAGAAAAGCAAATGCCTGGGGCCAGGGCTGAGCTAGAGGTGGCAGCTGGCCCTCACTCCTGTGAGTTGGTGGGGTTGTCCTCACACTGTGCTCCTTCATGTTGCTGCAGGGCTTTCCAACACTTTTGAGGACAGCCTGGCTTCTCAGGGTGTCTGTTGCTCCTTTGAGCTGCTGCTGACGGAGTGGCCAAAGCCCAGCAGGAATGAACTGGTTGCACAACCCTTTCCAGAGAAGCTTAACATGAGCTTGCTTCTGTTCTTCTGTTCTCTTTGCTTCAGCCAGTCACTACCCAGTGACTCCTGGGTAGTGTTGATCTTGATAAAGACGATGGCAGGTAAGTAGAGACTGCATCGCCAAAGCTGACCCTGACATTATGGGAAGATTCAGGAATAGACACAGGACAAATGGACTTCTCTGGATAGTACACCTACACACAGATGTCTCACCTGACTCCTTTTAGGTGTCTGCCATGGTTTCGTTTTTCAATCTGTGCTTTCTTTACATTTTTCTTAAGTACTTATGCTTTCTTGGAAGGGATGTGTCCTTTAATCTCCATTGGGGTACTGCCTTAGAGCAAGCCAATTCTCCATACAGCATATGAAAAATCATAACAGTAAGACCCTAAAGGGTTAAATTTTATCAAGTACCAAAATTTAGCAAAAATAAAATAATCCGAATGGGAAAGGGGAATCAACTAAGGGATTAGTCATTACTGAGTAGGATTTACAGAGGAGTAAAAGTAGCGTAAAAATGTAAACTAGCTTTGCATCCACCCACCATACCATGTTTGCTTGCTGAGAAACACCAAGCAAGAACCAGTAGGCACATCATCTGATATACTGCAGCAAAGGTCCATGGGTCAAAATAATCTTGCAAAAGAATGACATCTCACACAACAAGTGTACATACCTGAGCTGGAAAAGACCTACTTACAAACACAGAGCACACTGGTCATTGGCCACCAAGCAGTACCACAGCCTTTGCCCAGAGCTCTGTCTGCAGACCCTGGTATTGCCCATGGGCCATTTCCCGAGAGATGTTTCACAGGGAAGGTTGCAATAAAAAATATTTTCCACCCAAAGCTGTACTCTAATTCTTTCTGTTGGCACCAGAAAGATCATGGACTTGCCTATGGACAGTACTATGGCAGTGAGGAAGCTGTGGACAGATGCGCTCCCATGGATGACTCCTTTCCCTCTGATACAGCCCTTTGCCGTAAGGAATGCAGATTAAACCCCCTCAAGTGCATTCTCCTGCCCTGCTCTGAAAGCCCACTCCCACTAAACTCCAGTCCCTTCCCAACAAAAGGCAGTAGCTTTACACACTGCCAGTACACAAGGTTTGACACTGTGCACAAAGATGATGATTCATTTGGCAACTTTGAGGATGCATTTCATTCTTTGTTGTTCAAAGACCTTTTACTTTCCAGGCAAACGTAGTCTGATAAAGAGATTTCAGTATCTTGGCTGCTTGTGGTCTATCCTGTATCTCTTCCCATAGACTTAACAAGTGCCTCTTCTTCTCTTCCAACAGCATCAGCACTGTTAAATCAAACCAACCTGGCACCCTGCTTACAGCCCCAGCTTTGGGAGTCACATGAGCATGGAAAAGTCCTGGTTTACATTAACCCTTCTTCACAACAAGTCTCATATTTCCTGAGAAAAATTCGGTATCACAGACCCCATGCTTACAGATTTATACACCAAAAAAAAGGAACATGAAAACACCAACTGCTGAACTCATGTTTTGCTAGGTTTTATATTTCTGAAGCAAGGTTATGCTTTTGTAGGACTTGAGTTCAATTAGCTTTTGAAGGTATGGTTTGTCAGCCTTAGTGCTTCTCTTTTTCCCCTTCCCTCCTACTACTGCTCATAAGTCTGTTTCTTCTCTGTTTTGTCTTGCTTCCTTCCAAACTGCCTTTTCCTCTCCCCTTTCATGACTGGGGGAGTTTCTGCTTGCTTACTGCTATACTGTATCTACCTGCATGTTTAGTGTGACACCTCTTCACAGAAGGTGATGGAAGGATAAGGGAGGTCCTTCCACTTAAGACCTCAGCACTGGTGTTGCAAAAGTAAAATCCTTAGGCTCTAGAAAATGTGTGAAGTTTTAGATACATATTCCTCCTAATTTTAAAAATATAATTATGCCAAGCCATCTGTTGCTGATGTAAAAAAAGATGTAAATAGATGATACATAGTGTATGGAGTGTCACATGAGTGCTCCATCTGCTATGGGGAAAGTCACCACTCTGCAGCAACAACACTGGGTGCTGAAGTGTAATCCAGCATTTAGAGCAGCTTTAGGCTTTCCAAAGGCATAACCAGATCCAAAGGCTGACCCAAAAGAAAAAAGAAGAGCAGGCTCAAAGAAGAGCAGACTGGTAGATCTCTGTATATCAGTCGTTCATCTCTGTTTTTCTGACAAGTAGCAATAGCGGCTTCACTGAGTACAGGGTAAGTTATACCTTTACGCTCTTATTTCAGACTCTCTGCAAGCTCAGGGATCCTGCTCTCCTTACTCATATTTCCAAGGTTTAACAGGCAGACAGGAGTCTAACAAGCTGTGTGTCTCTACTTAACAACATCAGAATGTGGCCACAATGTCAGAGTAACTGGTCAATGAATGAGCAGAAGAAATGCAGCTCTGATGAACATGAAGTAGTGGACATGGGCAACAGCAGTCCTTGGGTGCTGACTGATGAACTCCATGCCAGCTGTTGCCACTCAGGAAGAGACCCAAGAGCTGCTATGAATGTTTTAGTGTGCTCAGCAGTGGTTAGAAAAGTAAATAAAATGTTGAGAATTATGAGAGAGGTAATAAAGATAAATTAATCCTCTGGTACATGTGACTGGAGAATTCTCACTCTTCTTCACTGTGAGCCCTCCACCTAGTTCTGGCCTCCCCATCTCAAAATGGGTGGAGTGACAGGACAGGGAAGCTGGAAGTAAAGCATAGTTCTCTGCCTGGACACAGCAAAGGTACTAGGATCCTTAACCTGCAAAACAGAGAAGGTATAGGAGAGATTTTAAAAAAACAGGACTCTGATGGGAGATGTGCCAGGAAAACCACTATTCACCTCTTCTCTTATACCACCAGGTGTGGGTGACACCACAGGGAGTTGGCAGAGGACAGTTTCTAAATTCAGCAAAAGGATGAGCTGCTTCACAAGTTACTCCACACTTACCCTCTGCTGACAGAACTGGTGATGTTAAGAGTTTGTATGTTTGCATGGTGATGTTAAGAGCTCCCCAAAGCTTCTAAACAAACCTGTGGCACTAGTTCCATGAGAACTGATAAACATGGAAGCCTCAGAACAACCTTTGCCTCCAAAAGTTCCCAAATGCTTGTCAGCAGTAGATGGAAGAAGATCATTTATCATGCCATACTCTTTCCTGAGGCGTCTGCTGCTGTCAGCCAGGGAGCTGTGTCAAATGTCTGCACAGTCTCACCAGCCTTGAACAAGGAGTTTACAGAACCTGGTACTATGCTTCCAGCTTGCAACAGTTTTGGGACAAAAAGGGAGAGCAAAACAACCCCATAGGAAACCCTGATTGGTTGAGAAAGCAATCTTCATTCCACAGTACCATCAGACCTTCCTTCCTAGGTATCTCTTGGATGGATGTGAGGTAGATGCCTTTGAAGGGCAGGCTTTTCTCCTGGGGACACAGCCCCTACATAAAGCCCAGAGATGGGGAGAAAGGCAACGACACAGAAAGCAGGGCAGGTCACGGTGGCTGGCCCCTTCTTTGTGATCCACCCTGTTACTGAAGGAAGGAAACATTATCCAGTCCAGGGGATGGAAGGTGAACCATTCCTCAGGGATATAATTAAGCATTCCTCTTTCTTTTCAGGTGTTGGAGTGTATCATCCAGCACATCTTCATTTCCAAAGAGGCCAGGAGGCTTCACTTGAAGGGTAGAGCAGTACATGAGCAGTTTTTCACCTCTGAGCATGAAGGTGATGTCTGACTCAGCAAGGATTTTCACATCAAAAAGACGAGCAGAAAAAACCTGAAGAGAAACCATCTTCTGGGAGAGGGGCAGTGGGGTGAAAGGGGATGCCCTTGTGATCTCTGCTTTGCCAGAAGCCAGGGCTTCTTGCTCCAGTGAAGCTGGGGGAAGACACAGTTACATCAAAACACCCACTTCTGGGGCCAAGGCAGCTGTTACCACTGGGATGAATCCTCCCCTGTGCTACCAAATCTGTTTGAGAAAGCAGGATACACACGGGTTTTGTAAATAGCAAAACCAGGTACAAAAAAAATTATCTCACCAACTTGGCACCAACCCAAACATCTGTCTGGTCGAGACAGAGCCTGAATTTTGCTATTGCTCAAAATAAAGCATCACAAAAATATTTTCTGCCTTTCAAAATCTGATTCCTTGATTGTAAGGGGCTCTAATTCTGCCTTTGGTGGGAAGGGCATGATCTGCTCTCGCATCTTGCTCTTGCATCGTTATCAGGTAACAAGGGGTCCCAACTGAATGGATTATGAAAAGCCTAATGCAGATCAGGCAGGAGGTAAATGCAGTTTGTTTGACCATGCAAACTGTGAGGTATGGAAGTTCAAGATGGGATCAGGAGCTGGTACCAGCTGTCTTTGCCACCCACCCCAATCTCCCAGCCTAAGCTCAGCTCCTTCTGCAGATGTGGAGCAAGTGAGACAGCACAGGAAAGCCTTTAACCTCCCTGTTGCTGCCTAGAAAGCTGCTTCTCAGAGGTACAAGCCAGCAGATGAGAGGCAGGTGAGCTACCAGTGCTCAGAGGGCATTTAGGCACGTGCAGACTGGCTGTAACAGGCCCCCTCTTGTTTTTCACCTTTTACAGCTTCTTGAGAGGCCTGAATGGCCCTGATTTTGCATTTATGTCCTTTGCACTGCTGAGCAAACAAGCAGGGCCTTGTCTCCACCAGACTCCTCCACCCTTTGTTGGCTGCCTTTCAGTTATCTGCCTTAGTGCATTGCAGGCAAATATTTGCTCTGTGGTCTCAGACACTACCTCACTCCTGTTTGCCCAGGTTCTCACTTCAGTGCCTTGAACACTGTGCTTACTACACCCACACCCTGGGGTGACCAAGTCACAAGGACACAGCTTTGTGTGCACTGCTGTCCTTTGTGCCCTCCTTTCCTGGCACTGGCAAACACGCAGGTCAGAGATGTCCAGGCTGCCAAACCCACCCGCAGTCTTTACAAAGCCTGTCCTTGCTGGGGGCTGTACCAGCCACGCCTAGCCCACCAGAAAGCACAGAGAGGTGAGGAGAGGGGGCAGATACCACGCCTGCTTTTTGTGAACGTCTGAAAATGCTAAGCTCCTGTGTCAAAGTTTGCAGAGACTACAGTCTGCTACAAGCCCAGAAGCTTGAAGTTTCATCTGTTTCACCCACCTTGCAAGCAGAGCAGTCACTCAGGAGGGCTACATTTAATTGTGTGTGTAGTCTTTTCCCGTTGAGCTGTGTTCCCGTAAGGACATGCAAGCCACATAAAAATATTAGTTGTGACCATGGGGAGTGTTGTGCATGAAACAGCCTGGAAGGCCACCTAAGTCTCCTTGTCTAGGCAAAATTGTCCAGTTATGGCAGATGCAAGTTCATCCTTCCAATGATTTTCTCAGTGATCTGCCCAGTTTGTGACTGGGTACCACATACTTCCCCTAGGAAAGCCCTGACTTAGACCTTAAGGAGCAAGAATAAAATGAAGTTCACTGCTGTGTTCTGCTCTGTTTACTTTTTCTTTACCTCTCCTAAGCTCACAGCCCAAAAACCTCAAAAGTGCTTCCAGACTCTTTGTGTTACAGAGCAATGGGGCAAAGACACCTAAAGTGCTCTCTATGTGTTCTGATAGCAAAGATGGCCCATTCGGCATCTGGAGAAGTTTAGGCAGGACTAAGAGCAGCACTAATGTAGATCATGAAGACTGTTAGAGTGAAGCAGCAGCTTTGCAGAAGGCCTACGTGGTTTTAATTTGGGAGATACCAGGGAAGAGCCACACCAGAAGTTCAGGCTGCAGCTGTTGTACCAGTCACAAGCCAGATGGACACATTCTGATGTGGGATGCCTGATACAGGGGGCACTGCTGCTGCTGCTGCAGTGGCATGGAGCAGTCAGAAACAGCACAAAATTGTATATATGATGCACTAGTGCAACTGCCAGCACCACAGTGACCAGTTCTAACAGCCATGGATCTACCCAGGAAGGAGGGATTTGCCTTCCTGAAGCTTCTTGCAAGGCTGATGTGTGCAGAGAGGAATCAAAGTATGTGGTTTTAATAAAGAAACACCAGTATAAAATTTGACAAGTTCTTCTGTTCAAGCAATTGGTCTTTCTTTCTAGCCAGAACATTCACACGAAATCAACAGAGAAAAACAGAAAGTCTCTCCTGGTATTTGCTGTCAAAATTCAAGTAGCAATGCTAATTTTGAAAGTAGAAGGGAAAGGGAGTGAGGTCAGGAGGCAATTGCCCATGGATCCCAGCTGCATGGCACAGGACAGACACTCCCCTGGGCCCCACTTTGCAAGTCTGTCATTTCCAGAAATGACAATGAGTCACATTTGCCCCATACCTCATTTAAAGAAACTGAAAGAATTAACTGGTAAGGCACTGGGAAAGCTTGCTGTGAGTCATGTTGTCAGACTCACAGCTGCCCAGGAAAGCCCACATGGCTATTCCCAAACTGCAGCCCATTGGCAAAAATATCCCTTAGAATCTCCAGAATCTGCAATCAGTAAGACTCCAGCACCTTTAGAAAGGCAAGAGGTGATCCAAGGGGGATATTGAGGGCTCAAGATGTTCAGTGGCATAATGAGATGTCCAGTCATTTGTACAGCTGTTTTTGGCTGTCTTTATCTTATCTTTGGGTTTGTCTTTATCCACAGTGTGTGCTCTCAGGTACCCTGGAAACAGGCTTCAGAATAGTCATTAAGAAAGCATTTTGTCCAACACCCACAGCCACTCTATAACAGAGACATTACAAGCGAGAAGGGAGAGTTGTTAGTTTCCTGAGATCAACCAAGCTGGCCAGCATGTGGAGTTAAATCTCCATTTCTCCTCAAAAAGTTACAGTGATGAAAGAAAGATACTGGAATACATTCCTTCCCAGTCAGCTCTTACTTAATCTGAACTACAAATGCTGAAGAGCTTTGGCCTGTGGCAAAACAGCAGAGGTAATCTGGCACCTCTGTTGTGCTTTCTTAATTACCTTCAAGTTTTGGATTTTTTAATGTGTGTTTTGGAGAATAGCAACAAGTCTCCCCATGCTAGTGTTTTGCCCCAAAGTATTTACATTAGTCTCAATTTTGTGTAATTTTCTGTCTGGGATTTTCCTTCATTTTCTCCCCTATTCAAACCTGCTAAACACAGAACCCAAAAAGAGGGGAGATCCAAGACCTCCTTAGAACCAAGGAACAAATCCACAAAGCCCACACAGTTTTTAGGGCCACATTCTTTCTGAGGCTTTACCCTAGCCCTGCCCAGCCCAGGGAAGCAAGACTGTGCTGAACCTGCAGGCTCATGACACTCACCTTAGGCAAAGACTCCCTCCCTTCTACAGCTGTGGCTGTCGGTCAGTTTATTCGTTCACTGAACTGAGATTTTCTGCTTTTGTACATTGACAGGTGAAACTGTAGAGGATAACATGGTATGCACTCCCTCTGTCCTCTCTTCAGGAGGGTGTATTCAGTTTGCTGCACAGCAAAGTGCCTACACACACCTGGGCAGGGAAGGCAAAGAGAGAGGGAGGGGAGCTGGGAAGGCTGCCAGGCACAGCCTGAGGGAGCAGATGGAGATGCAGTGTTAGGGTTAGAGAAGTGCAGTGAGTGGGAGGCACCAAAGGAGAGCTCAGACATAGAGAAAGGATGGAAACAGGGTGGAAAGGAAGAAAAAGTTCTCTTTGCAATTGTTTGTAAGCATCAGGAATTCTAGCACATCAGGACGTTGTATGTGGTTTACATGGCAAGGTTCTGGTAATGGGGGAACTATAGAGATGGCTTGTGTGAAGAGCTACCAGAAGCCTCTCCCATGTCCAACAGAGCCAATTCCAGATGGTTCCAGGATGGACCCACTGCTGGCCAGGGCCAAGCCACTCAGAGATGGTAGTAATGACTCTGTGATAACATCTTGAAACAGGAAAAAACTTATTGTGAAGAATTAACTGAGAAGAGAGTTAACTGAGAACTGGCCAGAGAAGAGAGGAGTGAGAGTATGTGAGAGGAACAACTATGCAGACATTGAGAGAAGGTGAGAGAGGAGTTGCTCCAGGTGCCAGGACTGAGATTCCCCATGCTGGGACAAGTGGGTACCTGAGAGGAGGCTGGACCAGGGTCCCAGCAGGGACCTACAGACCCATGGAGAGAAGAGCCCATGCTGGAGCAGGTTTCTAGTAGAATTTGTGACCCTGTGGGGGACCCACACTGGAGCAGGGGAAAGACTCCTCTCCCTGAAGAGAAAGCAGCAGCAGATATAGCATGTGATGAACCCATCATAACCCCCACTCCCTGCACCACTTCTGGGAGGAGGTAGAGAACTGGGAATAAAGTTTAGCCTGGGAAGGTAAGAGGGGTAGGGAGAAGGTGTTTTCAGGAATTGTTTCACATATTATCTTGCTCTGATTTTGACTGGCAGTAAATTCAACCCAAGTGAAGTCTGTTTTGCCCGTGACAGTAACCAGTGAGTGATCTCTCTCTGTTGTTAGCTCCTGAGCCTTTCCTTATGTTTTCTCTCCCCTGTCCATTTGTGGGTGGAGGTGATAGAGCAATTTTGGTGGGCACCTGGCATTCAATCAAGGCCAACCCACCACAGAGGTCCAGCTGTTTGATGAGGAATAGAGTAACACAGGGGCATAGCTATTGTATTGTAGAGCACAGGCCATGGGTAGCTGGAAACCTTCAGGAGTAAGATCTGCTTAAGGCCTCTCAAGCAGATGTAATAGTTACAGCCAAAAACCCATTTCATATTCCTTTCAGTGAGCCCTGTACCTCAGGGCCATGGATGACTGAGCTGGTTGGCATCCTGCTTCCTATGGAAACTGCACCTGTTCTACCAAGTCCAAAGGAAAAAACTTGTTTGATTAAAGGAAAATAACACATAAAAAAAGACCAAGAAAATAAGCAAAGGATGAACATTCGATCCCAGACACATCTACCTCAGGTAGTGTGATGTTCAGAGCTGCTGCTGTGTTGGAGGTTACATGATGCTGTGGCTAAGGTGCACAGCTGCTGCTAGGTCAGAGCAGAGCAGGAGCACTTATAACTCAAAAGTATTGGTCAGAGAATGGCCAGCTCCAGGTGCCTCCACAGATTACTAAAAGCTACAAGGTGATGGTCAGAAATTATGTGCTCTGGCTGCCTGTCTTCTCCTGCATCTCCTGGTCTGGGTAACTAGATACCTGAAGAACGAGCTTTGAGACACCCTCCAGAATTCAACCATTATAATGCATTACACATAGCAGTCATATCATGGGGCATGACATGTATCCAAGGTATCTCTCACTGGCCTTTGCAACTTAGAATCTCAGGAATCAGGCCTCCAGCCCTGCCCAACTTGCTGGCCACAGGCTGATATCCATCCAACTACCTCCTTGAACTGATGAATCCATCACTTACAGTCATCAACTCTCCACCTGCCCTGCAGCTGGGTCTTTCTGGGGTTGACATTTGAGAGCAGTAGCAAGAATGACAACAGCACAAATTTCAGATTTGGCAGAATGGCAAGATGATGAAACATCTGCCCAAATTTTGTAATTTACACTTCCTGACCTAATTTACAGTTGGTGGGGGGAAACCCAATGCAACTCGCATGTCATATCTTCCACTTAACTATGTCACACCAGAGAAAGGGAAAACTTTGAAATTACATTAACACAGCCAGCTATAGATGAAACAGAAAGTAACCAGAACCACATCAGGACAAGTGAGAGAACGTCACAGCTTTTGTGTGTCACCAGCTATTTGGCTTCTGGCAACTGATGCAGCTGCCAGATCTTCCTGAATGGCCTATGCCAGAACCTCAGTCCTCCTCACTGAAGGAAAAGAAATAATAGGCTGCAAGAGCACTAATGAGCCTTCGCTTTCCTTAGTCTGGAAGATGTGCAGGGCCCAGGAATAAATTTTGAGTTGCTGTTCTATGCTAGAACTGTGGTTTTAGAATGTGCAACTGTTTTAACTGTGGTTAGAACTGTGTAAGGGCTGTGTCTGTTTCACTCTTGCAAAGAACCTTGAGACAGAGAGGGAGAAGAAAGGGACATTTTTAGAAGAAAAAAGAAAACCTGAACACAACCAGTTATTCAACCAGTGCAAAGCACCCACTTTTATTCCACACCCTCTGGATAATAAAGCACAATCAGCCTCAACTATCTCCTTCCTGAGCACTTCCGAAGGCACCATTTTGAGGCACTCAGAGCTAGAGGAACTTAAAACTTAAAGAGAGCAAGTTCAAAACACTTTTCCTATGCTCTTAAGTTCAAATTGACACAGAAAACTAACAGTACCCTCAAACACCTATCAAATCATTAAAGGCACACCCAATTTGTTGTTCTACTTCCCTTTTGCAATTAATTTGGAAAGCATGAAGATTATTGCAACAGTGCTACAGACTTTCCCATGAAGAAATCTGTCTTTATTGGAAATCTGCAAGGAATGGTCTGACTAGCATGTGTGAAACACAGCCTGAAGCCATGCACAACACAGGAATTAAAAAGCATTAAACAACTCCCAGAGCACTGAAGGAGGCACGGTTCACATTTAGAAGTCACAGTAATCCTACACCAAACTGATTATGTGGTCATAAACCTAAGTGCCAACATACAACAGCTCCAACAACAGCGTGCTTACAGCTTCCTTCCCCTCCCCTCCCCCAGCTTTGTCATGCTTCTGAAATCCTAGCATTCGTTATCTTAAACCAGAAAAAAAC
>VZTT01021851.1:2849-21979 GCA_013400855.1 Buphagus erythrorhynchus
TTAAGCTTACCACATGATTAAAACAGGCCATCTGTTCTTTGTTAAATGTTTACAAAAACAGCTTTTCTCTAAAAGATTTAAAGAGATGTGGGTCTAGTAAACACACCAATATTTTTGAGCACCTTTTTCACCTTATTTCAAATAATACCAAAAATAATTCTGCTGCAATATCAAATAGGATGAATACCTATTTGTGTTTAATCTCCACTAGTTTCTTTCCAATGGAAGATTAAATTCTCTACTAACATACTAAATTATAGCTTTGTTACTACTAAAAGCAGCAGGAGAAGCAATTTCTGTGAAGTATGCAGACAATTTTTTTCACTCTCTTGATAAAAACTTGTAATATACATATTTTTTAAAANCTCTTGATAGAAACTTGTAATATACATATGTTTTAAAATTCTATAAATGGAAAATGGGGTTCTTTCATTAGAAATTGTGACCCTGTAACTAGAGCTAATCCTTTCTAGATTTAAAGAACTATTTGAAATAATTCCCTGTGGTAAGCTTAATCTAATATTTATAGTGAAAGCCTGTTGTTCTTCCTTTTCTCTCTACTTAAGAAAGAGCAGACAACTGGTTTGGGGTAAGAAAATGCATCTTTCAAGCTGCTTCCAGTCTCTTCTCAGTAGATTTGTGCTGCTTCTACACAGCTTCACACTAGGGAGCAATGTGGGGTTGTCAGTTAGGGATAAACAGTTTTAGCATATTGCAGAAGANATGTATAGTCTTCAGTTGTTTTAGAGCCTGAGAATGACTCTTGTGGATAAGGTTTCTGAAAAGTAAGAATCTGGAATTTCACAGGGTACTACAGTATGGCAGCAGTCACTGCCATTCTCAGGGCTTTACCTTCTGCCAGACCTTACATGAAAACTGCAAATGTCAAGTCATAAAGGGCTGACACTACTGTTGTAGAGATTTGGAAAGCTTTACTTTCAGATTTGCTTATGACTCTGCTGAAAGTTATTCAGACTTAAGCAAACAAAAACAACCCACAAGTCTTACAAAGGCAACAAGGGCTAATTTTTTTGAATACTGAATCATTGATAACATATAATATTGATTTCAGTGATGGTCATATCACTAATGAAGTTGCAATGTTGAAAATTTTCTAAAATTACATGGCATTACTGGATTTCTTGTGGTGCTTAATATTTGTTGGATTGGCTGTTTCATATGCATAAGAGGAAGAAAAATAAAACTACTAATTCTGAACTATTCTAGAAAGTTGTGTCTTATACATAAGCTTCTAGGTAATTGTAAAAGTCTCTCTTAATATGGCAAACTAATAATGTAGTGCCAAATTCAAGGTACTTGCTTAATACAAAATCTACAAATAATGGAAAGAAAACCCTTGAGTTCTTATATGTTATATATAGTAGGTGAGCAGTATTTTAAAACAGGTTTGAGGATGGTAGGGGACAGCTCAGTCAAAAAATTGGTGAAACTTGCACTTGAAATTTCTGCAAAATGTAGGATGCATGAAATACAAAATAGCAGATAATGCAGAAGTATATTGACTATCTTGCAAAAATACAGGTTAAAAGTACTGCTCTGAAAACTCAGGGATAAGAAGTACTTACAGACGATCTTGGTAACATTCCTTTATTTTCCTACCTAAAAATAATGGTTAGTGTAAGCACATAACAGTACAAGGTACAGAGAAGACAGTTTTATTGTGTGTCATATAACAACTCTGAGACACTTAATTCAGTCAACTAAATTCACAACCAATCAGAACATTTTAAAATATCTCCATTTTGTGTAATGTGTAATTGGGCTGCAGAACTCATTGTTACCACTGACTTTCTGGGATAGTGTTTTCTGTACAGACACTCAGGTTTTGTGAACTTTCCAGCATGGAGCTGAATGTGCCAGTGGTGACTACAGATTTCTAGAACAGGTGTTGATTCGTACTTCACGATGCCTTACATGAGGTGGTCTTGAGGTGGGGCTAATTGATGCAGTGCTAATGCAATGGGTGCATCAGGTTTTCATTAGAGCTGGATTTCCACTGCAACTTAGACCCTGTTGCACAAAACAGGATCTTAATAAACATGTGGAGGACAGAAACATGCTGAAGTAACCCTTGGGAGTTCTTGGTTAAGCCAAGAGACCCAGACCATCAGTCTGTCACTCAGGCCTTCCATCTTGTTCTGTGTCTTCCATGGAGAACTGTAGTGTGTAGCACATACCATTCAGACCTCTCCTAGATAGCAGAAAAAATTATTTTCTTAACTTTCTGAGAGCCTTGCTCCTTTTGCTTCTGAGTATGTGAGTGTGTTCAGTGCCCAGTGGGTTTATGTTACTGTGAAGAAATGGCAGAAGTAGTTAGGACTGCACTGGTTCTGTTTGTTTACATTCAGAAAATTATATTAATATATTTGGAAATATAAACATGCATTCACTTTCTTATGTAATATTGTCAAGAATTTTGTTTCCTAAATCTTAAGTGCATTTCTATTTAGGTGGCTGAAGTAGATATATGTATTTACCCATCAGTTCTCCTTATGCTCAGGGACTGGTTCATAGTCATTCATTTGCATGCTTGCCACTTCTCAGTAAGTGCCATTTGAAAAAAAAAGTGGAGAAAAGGAAATGCAAAGAATATTACAGTTACATTGGCGCTGCTTTTCATAGAAATAAAATTCTTATTTGTTCTAAACTTTTCTTCTCCACAATTCAACAGATCAAACATCTCAAATGGCTGTCCTTTGACAGCATGATTAATGGGGAGCTCATCCACCTAGAATCATCCTGACTTAATTTTTAGGGAACAGAAAAGGAGGAGAAATAGAGAGAGAGGGTGGGTAAAATGATCTGACCATATATGTAGGTGCAAGAAAGGCATCAGTATGGTGTCATGCTATTACTTTTCTTCTAGAAAAACACTGTCGTCCTGCATTTATAACCATGGGCAGGCAGGGAGAAGCAGGTCAGAGCTTTGATGTGCTGCAAAGTCATGGTAGAGCTTAGATACCTTTTGACTGCAGACTCATGGATCTTTGTGTAGAACAGAACCATTGAGGTGAAAATAGTTGTCAATATCCAATATATTTTAGTCTAGGCATTTAACATTTGTGTATTTATGTATAGGTTTTCCTGTAGTGTGCAAGTTTGGTGTAAACCTGATATGCTATAGAGACTTTGAAATAGAATGTTTATGTAGGTTCGTAAGCACTTACTGTAGTTCTCTGTCCAATCTGGAGCAGGAACAAATCTGTTTCGAGGGTAAGCTGGAAGCAGTGGATCTTGGACATAAAATGTAACCTTGTATTACATTTCCAAGTGGCATAATCCTGCACTAGCTGATCAAAATACCTCCTGTCACAGATAAACCAATGTAAATTGCCTTAATTAATTTTTTTAACAATATAGCCTGTGAATATACTTTTATTGTCCTTCAAATGTCTAGAAACAATCTTTAACAATTTTCTCCCCAAAGGACAAAATTCCAGTGCAGCTGAATAATTTTTAATAAGTTAATCATTCTACTAACAACTATTTTGAAATGTCTGAAACAATTGCTTTTATTTTGCATCGATGTGTTGAAGACTAAATATTTTTTGTATTTCCATTCTATACAAGCTTTAGAATAATTTTACTCTTGATATATCAAGAATCTCTGGTCATTTTGCTACTTTTCTGACTGCAAAAAGCTTTGTTCTTTACTGTTTTACTGCACAGTGTTTCAGATACGCTGACTCTTGTTAATAGGTTAATTTTATGCTTAATATTTTCTCCCTCTGTTACCTCATGCTCCTAAAGAGCAAAGTTTTAGAAATCAGAGTTGCAGATCTCAATTTTTATTTCTATTTATCTCTCTCAGCATTCTCCATCGGAACCCTTTTTAGAGAAACCAGTGCCGGATATGACTCAGGTTAGTGGACCGAATACCCAGCTAGTGAAAAGTGATGATTATCTGCCGTCAATTGAGCCACAGCCGCAGCAAAAGAAAAAGAAAAAGAAAAACAATCACATTGCTGCAGAAGGTCCCAGTAAAGGTTTTGGTAAGGAAGACTTTCCTGGGGGACTTGACAGCCAGAATCTAAGCAGAAACTCAGTGGATTGCTCCCAAGAGGACAAGAAGAAAAAGAAAAAGCCCAAGGCAAAAAAAGAACCGAAGGATCCTAAAGAACCCAAGGAAAAGAAGGAACCCAAGACCCCCAAAGTCCCTAAGACCCCTAAAGAGCCAAAGGAAAAGAAAGCAAAAAATACAACACCAAAACCCAAGACCAGCAAAAAGGCTAGGTAAGTCAGGAAACTTGTATATGCAATGAGAGAAAAACAGTGTGTTTGTGGGATTTCTAGAGCATCTGTGCTAACTGGCGTGGGTGGAGAGGAAATCTTGTTTTGTCGTTTGCTTTCTACCATCTACAGCATCATGTTTTTGAGAAGCTTGGGCACATTTCTCTTGTTTGACTTTCCTGTTTATGGCTTCACAGTTATTTTAAGCAAGCTGGAAAGGCAGAAGGTTAGTTTTTCCTTTCAAGGCAGAAAAGTTTCTGGATGTGTTAGATTTCAAAACTAACTCTTTCTCTTCTAATGCTCATCTGTCCTTGTGTGTGGTTTTTGTGTTGAGAAATTAAACTGCTTTCACATTAATGTAGGGTTTCAGAGACGAAGGCTCAGAGTAAAATGGTTTGATGATGTTTTTCTCTAAATAAAGAAGTTAGCTACTTCACATTGTTGTATGCTGTACAACCCTTACAGACACTGTTTTATACTAACACAACTCATGGGCTCTAAGCTCTGCTGTTGAAAAGGCATTTTTATATGGTTATTGATGTGTCCTCACCATAGGGATGATACTCATTTTCCTGTTTCACATAAAGACAATTTTCATAGCAGAAAATCTTTGTGGATAGACCAGACGGTTCAACCATGTTTCTTAACTGGGTTTTTTAACTTGCCATTCAGCATTGTGTGCCTTTATCAGGATAGGCTTAAAATGTTACAGAGTAATATGAGAAAGAATAAACTGTCATTACACATGAGTAAATATGTCATAGGTTATAACACAGATTCTTTCCTTGTCCCTCAAGTCCCTAAACACTGTGGTTATAAATGCCTACTTGGAAGAAAACTGAGACCACAAAGACAATAAAGCTCTTTTTTTTTTTTCATTTGTACCTAGAATTTCTTACAACTGTTCTGAATTTGTTCCAAACATCTGAATCTGTTTTTCAAGATGTGGCTACAGTTATAACTTCCAGATGGAAGCACAGCCAAACTCAGATAATCCAAATCAGTTTGCGAAACCCATTTGTATTAGGGTTTAAAAATTGCACTTAATGAATCAGCTTGGCATATATTCTACAAGACTGGCTATTTTTTGGTTAGGTTTGATACAGCTCTGTAGCTAAATGAGGATGGACAGTAAGATGCTACTTGTTTCTTTAGCAAGACAAAAAAGTTTCTATACCAGCAGAGATGGTGTTTCCTGAAGAATTTATAAACACTGGCTTGTAAAATCAAGTGTTGTGTACAGGTTATATTAACTGATCAGTAAATTACAGTTGATCAGCCTATCCCCATTTCAGCATTTACTTTGGCTGTATACCAGACTGCCCTAAGGATTGGGTTTACATACACAGCAGCAATTCACAGCTCAGAAAATCTCTGAAGTTATATATCACCCAGTATGTCTTTTTGAAATGAAAATACTATATCAGCTAAAATAGCCTTTTCATAGAATCACAAAATGGTTGGGGTTGAAAGGGGCCCCTGGAGATCATGTAGTTCAACTCCCTTGCTAAAGCAGGCTCACCTATAGCAGGTTGCATGGGGTGCATCCAGGCAGGTTTTTAACATCTCAGGGAAGCAGACTCCACAGCCCCTGTGGGTAGCCTGTTCTAGTGCTCTGTCACCCTCAATGTAAAGTTTTTCTTTTTAGACAGATGGAACTTCCTGTGTTTCACTTTGTGTCCACGGTCCCATGTCCTGTCAGTGGGCACCTCTGAGCAGTGTCTGGCCCCATTGTCTCCACACCCATCCTTAAGATATTTGTATGCACTGATAAGATCTCTTCCCAGTCATTTCCAGGCTAAATAGGCACAGCTTCCTCAGCCTTTCCTCTAAAGAGAGGTGGTCCAGTTCCCTAAACTCACAGGTTTCAAGGCTGACCAGGCTACATAATAAATGCTACTGAGCATTCCCCCCATTTTTGCTACCAAAAGGTAAAAAACCTTTTACTGCAGGACTTCTCAATTGGCTACATTGAAGCCTTGTTTGATAAACCATGGTTTGAAGGAGTCTGCCTCAAAAAACCCCATGGCTGATGGTCTGGACATCAGAGCTGGTCTGTCCTGTCCACTCAATTCTAATACCTCTGTGAGCATCGTCTTTAAATCTGGTGACATGTGGTGCAGCTTAAGGAGCAGTGTTTCCTCTGAAGGAAGAAAACACTGCTTGCTTAATTGTGTTTGTAGGAGAGCCTTTATCTTCTTTCCCATGCAATGACTCTTGTCCATGGCTGGCTAGGTGACTTACAGTATTCTAGTAAGTACTAAGCCCTGTCGTTTTACCTGTGAGAGAAACATGTTTGGAGCAACAGCAAGAGCATTCAGTGTTCCTTATGCTTACTCTCAGGGGTGTGGAGAAAGTCCTATTTTTGCCGTAATGGACTTGTGTCTCTTGTTACCAAATGCTCTCTTGAAAACGAGGTTGTTCTCATTTTGTGGTCTTGTCAGCTTCAGTATCAAGCTTCTTTGAAGAACCCAGAGACTGTGTAGGGGCTATGCTGCCAAAGAATTTTAAATCAGTGAATTTCTTTCTTTGCTTACTTTGGCAACATCATAGACTGGGGAACTTGTCCAGTGACAGATCACTGAATCAAGTTTTTAAGTAAATCAACCGTCCAAATGTTTAATCATATAAACCACAGTATTTCAGCAGCACTAACTCCGGAAAGGAAATATTACAGTAGCTGAGATGAGTGAGATTAATGCAAGTTAATACAGATTATGGATGATTATGTAGAAGTAAAATATTTTGATAAAGTTAGTACCTGGCATGTCTGTACTGCTACTGCTTATATTGTTCAGTATTTTGCTCTAAGCATTGAAAGGAGTAGTGTGGTTTAGAAATCTAAAAATGCTGTGTGTAACTAACGGTCCTCATTCCTGAGTAAGATGATCAGCTTCAATAGAAGAGTTTTGCAATCATGTAAAATTAACATAAATTAAGTTAGGTATTTACTGAAGAGCAATATTTTTTGGATAGAGCATAACAAGTTCTTAATAGTTAAGTTTGATGCAGGCTGTATTAGAGCATACACAAACATGGATGAAAAAATCTGATGTTTAATTATCTAAACCATTTTGTAATTTAATATAGCTCATAACCCTGTTATTTTAGCTCCAATTTCAACTAAAAGTATAATCTTTTTATGTAACAAATAAAAACAAAACCCCAGAAACTTTATCCTTCACATCTCTTATCTTTGGTGCAAGTTGTGACAAAATGAGCAGCCTGTCTCACTGAAATGCACCTTCATGTGAGGGACAAGTCAGATTGGAAAATGGAAAAACCTGATTAATTTAATGGTGGTTTGAATTGTGTCAAGGGATCTCAAAAAGGAAGAAAATGCCCAAATAGGCTGTTATTACGTTACACTGCATAGTGAAAGAAAGATCACACATTAATATTGTACTATTACACTTTTAATGGCTATTAGCCCAACCCTACCAAAGCTGAAAGACAAATATAGTGGTGGCTAAAAAAAATAGCATTTGTAAAACAAATCTCTTGTGGACCAAACTAGTCAAGTTTGAAAGCAAAATGTAGGTTGACCTAGGATCACAAGTGAAGGGTTTTCATTAAATTGAGTGGGTGCTGAGAACTATTTGGGCTCTAAATGTTATGAAGCCAGCTTCAGGCACGTGCAAAACAGGCAGATTTTTCCAAAAGCAGAGGGACAGGGAAAGGCAAGTAATCCTACTGAATTGCAAAGTCATGGCTCAGATGTCTGTTCCTCCTCTGTGCCTGTCCCTGGAGGAGATGAGGACCACCTGTTTGAGAAGATCACGCTGCAGCACAGCTGATATCTCTCCTGCTGCTTCCTATGAAACCCTAGAGAGTGGCCACGGTTATGGTGGCAGGAGCAGTAACTGTTTGCAAGGGCCAAATGACAGCTATTTGCAGGAGCTCTTGCCTTGTCCCATCTCCTCAAAGCAGTGTGCTGTGCTTTGCAGGGCTGCTCATGTCTACTTCCTCTCCTCCCTGTGGCAGGGAAACTTTTTCTTCCCCACACACTGAGCAGCAGCCTGGCACACAGTGCAGGGCGAGTGTCTTGTTGCTTACAAGGGGAGTGCTAAACATGAGCATAATTAAAGTTTTTAGAGGGAAGTGGAGAAGGGCTTTTTTGGCACATGGTTTGGCTGTTAGTTGTATCGGAAGGAGGATGGCTCCTGGCCACTGAAGTAGGAAGAGGTTGCTGTGTGGGGGAGCGGTGTGGACAGCAGAACACAGCACCCTGGGGAGCTGGAGGACAGGAAGAGAGGTCCCGAGGCAGTGGTGGTAGTTTCCACTCCCAAGGTCAGATCATCCTGAGCAAAGCAGGAAGGGGCTGCCTTTGGGAGAGAACAGGAAATCGTGTGAGATTTCCATGCTTGTGTCCGCTGAGGCTGTTCCTGTTCACACCTGTCCTCATCTCCCTTTTGAACCAGCCCAGCTGCCTGATATTTACCTTTGCTTGTGCTGCAGGGCAGGCCTTGTAGGCTTCACTATCACCAAAGCTTTTCAGTAATTTGGCTGACTTTTCAGGCTGGAAAAAACCTTGTTGTCTATTGTTTTTCCTACTTTTGTGATATGTAAAACCTGATTTTAAAAAAAAGTTTTGATTACACTAGGAGCTTTAAAATAGAATTGTTTCCTTGGGTAAGGCAGTAAAGTATAAGTCTCATATCTCTGACATTTTGAGAAGGTGAGATTGTTTTTCAATGTTTTTTATGCTCCACAGTGAATGTGTAAAGTTTGTCTAAGCTAGGTTCCAGTCGTGAATCTGTTACAGGACAATGTTCCCAAATGGTAAAATAAAAATCAGTAATGCATCTGACTAACTTTAGATCATAGAATTATAGAAAAAAACATCATCCAAGTCATGGTAGTTGTCATAAATTATATTAATAAACAGATCTATCAGTAACCCAGATCAGGTGAAGTCGTTACACAGGGTAAACATATGGGCTAATTCCCCTCTTAATCCTGCAAAGCATGTCATGATTTTGGGGTCATTTTTAAGTCAGGTGGTTTCTCCTGTAAGTTTCTGGAGTTTCATCTAGCTCTCTTGGTGGCTGCTGGCTGACATGAAACACATTCTCAGAGTTTGGATGTCTTTCTCAAACTGTAAATCAAGCTCTCTTTTCAGTTGTCCTACTTACTGTTTTCCTATTCAACCTCTTCATGTTGTTTGCTTGTGACCTTCTGCAGGTTGTCTTCTTATTGAACCCCTTTGGTCACTATGGTGTGCAGTCCTCAGGGGTAAGAGGATGAAACCAGAAAGTGATGTTGGACAGCGAGATTGTAAAACATCTGATCTGAAATGTCTGTATTTATATCACTTGAATTGAGGGACGAGTTTAACTGACAGTTTTTAAATACTTCAAAGTTTTTTTTGTGCAGCAAATACTGCTCCAGTTTGTCCTAGATTTATAGTTCCTGTTTTGGGGCTGGACATTTAACTTGTCACTAGTGTGCCTTGACTAAATTTTGCATTCATGTATTTAAAAAAACAAATATGAGAGATAGTTGTCTAAACGTATATGTACAAGGAAGGTACAGTTCACCTTCCTTGTTGCCAGACTTGGAAAGTAACTAATCACGTGCACCCAGTGTTGAGGACTGACAGGGAGACCTAATGGCAGAGTCTCTGAGAACAATCTCTAAGCTTCTGCCTGTTTTTTATGTGGAAAGGTAATTCTGTTCCAGGCTAATGCTGTTCCTGGATGGCCTGAGTGATCTGCTGGAAAGTGCAAAGGCTGAGTCAAAAGTGGGTACATTTAATTGTCAGGAACAAAACACGCTGGCTCCGTGGGAAGATGAAGAACAGTTGCTGACAATGCAAGGAAGCTGGTGCTCTCACTGGCCAGATGAAGCTCCTGCGTGTGATGCACTGGGAAGCAGTGTGTCCCTGCGTTTAGAGGGGTGGTGCTGTTTTTCTAGTTCTCCTTCACCCTTTTTTCCTCCCCTTTCCTTCAAAGAAGTTGTACCTGTGCATTTAAAAAGAGCAATTCTGTTGCTGGATTTAGGACTTAAAATTCCCGGTGGAGCTGCACACGGGCTTTGTACTCCTCAGGCTGGTGGCTGTTTCACGTGTATGTTTATAACTGGTATGGAAAGGGAAGTGATTTGAAACTTTGTCCGAATCGCTTCGACAGCGTCTGCGTCGCCGAGAGTGTCTGTCTATACCGAGGCTCACGGCTCGGGGGTAGATATAGGTCATGAAATAGTCATGGCTCGGAGAGAGAAAGGTCTGTCCGAGGCCAGAAAGGAGCCCGTGTCGGGGCAGACCTGCCCGCAGCGCCGGGCTCTTTGTCTGCGCCCGGCCGGCCCGGAGCGCAGCGCGGTCGGTGGGTCGGCGGGCCCTCGTTAGCGCTGCCCGGCCTTTCAGCAGGCTGGTGTTTTATCCCGCCTAGCCCACGCTATTCTTCCCGGCTTTAAGCCTGTTATTCACAGGCGGCCGTGCTCCGGGGGCACGGCACGACGGCTGAGCTTTAATTGCGCGCCCCGCTCCGATTTACGGGGGTCAGGGGGGGAAAGCGCCGGGCTGTCAGCGCGCTTCACCTGGCGGCGATCTTCACCTTCCATTTAAACAAGTTGGAGAAACGCGCAGAGCGGGTTTTTTTTTGTTTGTTTTGTTTTGTCTCTGTTTGGTGTTTAGCTCTAGTCGGTGTTTTTGGAAGCGGTTTGGCGGTGATTTGATGAAAGCCGGTGTGTGTGCGGCGGGGGTTCCCGTGCCGCGGCCGCGCAGGTGCCGGGAGCGGGCGGGCGCTGATTGAGGGAAGCAGATGGCAGCGCTCGGTGGCCGCCGGCCAGCGGAGCAGGTGCTGGTCACGTGGCCGCGGGTTGCCGGGGCGACGCCAGCGCTCTCGGCGTGCGGATGAAAAGGCGAAGGGGGCCCCGCTTCAGCTGCGGCTTTTTGTGCCATTGGTGGCAGCCAGAGCGGAAACAAGCGCCGGCGGGGAGGGAGGGGAGCCCGCCGGGCACCGAGCGAGGGAGGGAGGGACGCTCTGCCCGGCCCCGCCGCCTCTCGGGGCTCGCCCTCTGCCCGCGCTCCTCCCGCCGTGCCCAGCTCTGCCCCCGCTGTGCCCGCGCTCTTTCCGCCGTGTCGAACTCTTCCCCCCCGCACCTCCTTTCCTTTCTAATTCTTTTTTTAATTGTCACAGTTTAAGATGGGCTTTTTTGTTTTGAGCTGTGTCGCGTCCTATTAATTTCACAGGATCACAGGAGTGTTAGGGTTGGCAGGCACCTCTGGAGATCATCTCATCCAAGCCCCCTGCCAAGGCAGGGTCACCTAGAGCAGGTGACACAGGAAGGTGTCCAGGTGGATTTTGAATGTCTCCAGAGAGAGAGAGAGACTCCTCAAGCTCCCTGGGCAGCCTATTCCAGTGCTTTGCCACCCTCAATATAAGGAAGTTCTTCCTCATGTTGAGGTGGAACTTCTGTTTTTGTTTCTGGCCATTGCTCCGTTTCCTGTCACTGTGCACCACTAAACAGAGTCTGGCACCATCCTCTTCATACCTACTATTGAGAGACTTATATGCATTAATGAATAACAAAATTGTCGGGAATGGAAATGACCTCTGTAGATCATCTAGTCTCAGTCTTCTCTTTAAATAGGCCCAGCTCCTGCAGTCTCATAAGAGAGATGCTTCAGACCCCTAATCATCATTGTGCCCCTCTTCTATATCCTATCCACTAGCTCCTTGTCTTTGTTTCATTGAGGACTCCAGAACTGGACACATTACTCCAGATATGGCCTCACTAGGGCTGAGTAGAGACAATTTTGCAATAATACAAATCCATGTTCAAAACTCACAGTCCTTTCATGTATAAATGTTTTGTGGTTTTTTTTTTCACTTAGAAATCAGTGTTAGTTTAAACATAGACTGCAATGAGAAAATAACACTATAGCTGACTTGTTACAGTCCTGAAGAGACATGTGACTGTATTGGAAAATTTTAAATTACAGCTCCAAAATACACTGTTGGTGGGCTAATGTGCTGATCAAAACGAACAAACTTAAAGCTGATGTTTAAATGAGAAATTAAAAATGTAAGGATCACAAAGGAAAAACAAACCCTGGGCATTTTCCCAGGTATGAAATTAAAGTGATGAGAATGCAGAAGCCATATAAAAGTGTCTGGTACAGTGCTTGGTGACCTGTGTTTGCCATGTGTCAGGTACCAGCATACAGCCCTGCTCTGCTGTCAGCCATCTCAGCAACTTCCCATATCAGGCCACTCAAATTGGTAATGGGCTGCTGGGAGCTGACCACAAAAAACTAGTTAAAACCTGCCTCAGACTCAAAGGCTAAATGCGCTTTAAAATACTAGCTTCTACCATCGAGTTTTGTTGACATTTAAAAATTTCACCCCTGCCATGCTGCAGATCATTTCAGTTTGTGATTTGGTGACAGTGTAATTAAAGCTGTATTTGGATACATACATCTTCACCCATTTCCAAGCCTCTGAGTGCAGCTGGAGACATGCAGTCCCAGTTCTTCAGGTGATGAATGTTTTCCTGGGGGAGGAAGGGAAGGAACAACCCTCAAAACATTATTGTCAGTGGATATAGCTTTCTAGTATTGTATAGATGCTGAGATACTGCTGGGTGTTTTTTCCTTCTGTACCAGCTGCAGTTGTATGCATTGAGGCTGTATGGGTGCCCTCAGCACTGACACTAAAGTGCATTTCCTGCTTGGAAATAACAGGGACTGTAGAAGAAGATGAATTCAGTCGTTTGTTTTGGTAATGCTTACTCTGGTTCTGCTTACCTGGGCTGCACAGTTAATATAAGACAAGCACATGTGTAATCCTGTTTCTCTTCTCGTGTGTCAGGTTGTCCAAACACTGCTTTCAGAAAGTGCACGTTCTGAAGAGAGCAGCTCTTCCTCTCCCATCTCATTTTTAGTTTCTTGTTAAGTACACATCGAGTGTCGCTGTCTAAGGTCTTGAAGGAAAGAAGCAAGGTGTCTATTGTTAAGGCATGTGTAGTGATGCCCCATGCATCATTGATTTTGCAGTTACCTGGAAATACTTAAGAAAGGCAGTTGAAAATAATGAAGTCACTCAAAATAAACATCTCATGCATCAACTGGGTTTTTTTTAAGAACCTCTTGCTTATATTTTTCTACAAATACTGATTAAAAATACCTCTCTTTCAGTAGCAAGAAGCAAGATTCAGAAGCCAGTGCTGCGAAGAAAAAGGTTAACAAGGGAAAGGAAGGTTCTGAAAACTCAGATTTGGAAAAAACTCCACCGCCATCACCTCATCCTGAAGATGAAGATGATCCGGGGGTTCAGGTAATGCTATTGTTGAAGTTCATTGTAGGCTTTGACAACTTAGAAGCATAAAACAATAGTTCTCATGGTCTTTGTTACAGAAATACAGGTATTTGGATAATTTCTGTGTTGTTTACAAAGAAGGTGCGAAATGAAAATCACCGTGGCGAATATTTTACAAAAACAAGTATTTTTCATCATAATTTTGCTTTACAGTCTTATTACTTGCAGATGCGTATGGTGCTGCTGAGTTTTCACACATTGTCTTTGATTACTGTTGCAGTTAGGGTGCTGAATGTTCTGTTCTGTGGACTTAATGCACTATTACAAGGTCTTGCTTATAAGCTTGGTGTTTATTCTTGCATTGGCTTTGCAAACCTTCTGAAATAAGAATGAGATGTGACAAAGCAGGACTACCAGTCATGGGCTCACATTGATTAATTCCTCTTGACCAGTGCACACCTATCACCTTCTGTCCAAACTTTATTTCACATAAGGCAAATCTGGAAAAAGAGTAGCATATATGACAAGTTTTGTGTGCTCTGTCATTTGACATGCTAAGAAGGGGTCAGCTCCTGGCTTGCTTCTGCTGGCAGTGTTTAGAGTGGGCACTAAAAATAAGAATCTCCTCATGAAGAGGCGGGGACAAATTGTGGTGGGGAAAGTATGAGACTCCTATGTAGTCATACCACTGTATATGAAATCCACTGCATTTGTCCATTGCATGTCAGGTTGTGGACAGCTTGCTTCTGGTTATAAGAGATGTTCAGACCAATGATCAGTTGGGAATGGTGAAAGTAGCCTGGTGAAGACTTTGGCAAACAGTTGTCCTACAAGAGCATGGTTCATGCCCTTCCTCCCACTATTCTCAAGAAGAATGTAGTAAATAATGAAATAGTATAGAAATAGTATAGTTTTATAATGAAATAGTATAGTTATATGGAATATATAACTAGTATATTCTAGTTAAAAATAAAACAGAAGAGTGTGTTCTTCCTGACTCATTCAGACTGTGTATTCTGAATTAGAGAAGCTGAGTTAAACCATGCAGATGTTAAAATGTTTGAAGAATTAAGTCTTCTGTCCTGTGCTGCAAATTTCTGCCAGCCTGCTAAATAGCACTGGCAAAAGATGAAGAAACTTCAGGGTTTCAGATGGGTTTTTTTGGGTTAATTTGTAGGTGATTATATTCCATTTACAATTCAACATTTTTGCATGGTTTGCTTGTTTTCAGTCTAGTGGAACAAAAATTTTCTCTCTGCCAAACACAACTGGATGATAAACATTATGTTTGATATTTTTAGTAAATAGAAGGGCTAGGGCACTTGCATCACTTTTTAATTGAATGTAACAAAGTATTTCAGAAGACTTTTTGTTTTCTTAGTATTTTCTCATACTGTGCATGCTATACTGCACTTGCATTTCTTTGCATGAACTTAGGAAAGGGTTCCAACCATGTTTGCTAGGACAGCTACAGTTAATAAACTTGTAATGCATTTCTCAACCGAGATTGATGTTACTCAGTTGTCTAAAACACAGTTGCATTCTTAGTGTTAAATCCTGAGCCTTCTGTAGAGATATTTGCAGTAATGCACAGTGATGAATTGTTTTCTTTAAAGAGGAGAAATACTTGCCTTTGTGTGTTATCATGCAGTTTTTTTATATTCCATTATCAAACATATTACTCACCTTCCTACCTGTAGATCAGATAATGAGTTAAAGATAATCTGATTCAAGCAAATATATGTGTAGTTTCTGTCAACAGGGCATAAAAATTGCAAAACCACATATGAATGTAAGAGGAAACAGGAAGTTCATATAATCAAAAAAATATTAAATAAAGGCTACCATTATGTTTTAGGTATTCTTTCTGTTAGGGAAATGGGAGAAGAGATTTTTGGCACCAAAAGTAATGGTAAGACTTACCTACAGAGGCAGAAGAAAATTGGTATTTTCCCATCAGTGATCATGTAAATCAAGATGCAAATTTGTCAGGTGTTATCTATTTTGAAGTATAAAAATACTGTTTTGTGGAAACTCCCATAAACTACTGAGATAAAGGTAGAAGTCACATCACCATTGTTTAAAAGGGTTATGTAAGCTTAACCTTTGCTCAAGATTTTCATTTTCAGTTAAATAAAGAATTTCTAATTTTGTAAAGTACATCAGCTTTTTATGCCTTAAAAAGTATGATTAGCTGTCTAAAAGTAAGTATTTGACTTTGTCTGTATATATTAAGAGACTCAGGTGTATAAGTCGATTAAACAAGCTACATAAGTATTTGCATGTATCAGTGAAGATGTGTGGTAGCTGAGAAAGATGTACAAATAAGTAGTGTAAAATATATGAATAAGTAATGTATCAAGTCATTAAGGTGGAGGGTTTTTTAGCAGTTGATAGTCAACATGATTTTAATATATACATTACTCCATTAAGATATTTGATGCTCAGTTGACAGTTTCCTTCAACAACATATGCTTACAGCTTTTCAAATGTATAGCCTGATGCAGACTATCTGGGAAGCTGAATTTCCTTGTTGTAAAAAACAATACCCAGCACTGAGCAGTGGCAATCAAGTTGCAAGTTCTGTCAAATGCATGCTTCTGTATTTTACAGGTTGTTTTGTGCAGCTTTGCTGAGGCTTTTTCTGATCCTGGTGGTGTGAGGGTATGGGAGCACAGAAATCATGTTTTCAGTTTGGGGTGGTTCAAGTTTTCCATTCTCCTCTATTAGTTTGGGGTCTTTTCCCATGCTGTGCTGCAGGATGCCTTTCTTAACAGTGCTGGGTCAGTGAAGTGAGGAAATCGTATTTCATTGTGTTTCCCCTACAAGATAATCCCAGTACAACTGGGCGGATGGGGAGAGGAAGAAAGTGTGTTGTCACTGCTTAGCAACACAGTGGGCCATGCTGTGGAAAGGTGATGTTTGGCTCCTGCATTGGCCATCTGTCAAAGTATGTTACAGATGTGAATGGAGAGGTGCAGCTTCTTGGGTTTTAATTGCTGTCTGAGAAAAGCTTCCTAATTTTTTAATGCTGTTTTAGTAATGTTTAAAAAAGTGAAAAAACTCCCCCCCCTNCTTGGAACAAGCATAAAGTCAATTTTTGTTTGTGGTTGGTTTTTTGTTTCATTTTAGGTTTTTGTTGTTTTTTGCTTACAGAATTTAAGAATGGCTAACAGGCAGCAATTCAGAATAGTAGTGTCCCGAGTCCACTGTTTCGCTGTTTCTACCAGGGTGTTGTAGAAATTATACCATTTACTGCACACTAGTGTATTTGAGACACACAGAGAAGTTTTCTCTGTTATTCTGCTTCTTACCAGTTCTCTCATGAAAAATATTAATGCTTTCCGTTCAGAAACGACGCTCCAGCAGGCAGGTGAAGAGGAAGCGTTATACCGAAGACCTGGAGTTCAAGATTTCAGATGAGGAGGCTGATGATGCTGATGCTGCTGGAAGAGACTCTCCTTCAAATACTTCTCAGTCAGAGCAACAGGTCAGATATGAACAGACTGGAAAGGTGACTGTAACTGCAACATTCAGAGATCAAATATGGGCCCTTTTCCTGAATGATATTCATACATGATTGATTGAGTGTGCCAGAAGGCATTAGTTTTTACTTTCTTAAAGAATATATCAACTCATGGCTTTGTTTGCAAGCTGATGATATACAGCTTGAAAGTTCAAGCTGAGTTCTTTGAAATTAGTGGTCCCTAGCTAAAGGAAACCTAAACTGTAGTGCTAGGAATCTAGAATGTATTTCTGTGAATTCAGTGGTCTGGCTTCTGTGACTTTAATAAACCACTCAAGCTGTCCCCTGCTGCTAGGCACCATAAGAACTCCTTTATGAAATTACTGCCTTGTAGTACCCAGCAGGGTACACTTTATTCTCTGTGCAATGTAAATGATGGATAAAATAGTTTGAATAAGATGAGGGGTAATACTGTAGGAATGACTGTTGTAACAATCTCATTGTTTTGTAGTGCTTTTTCAAAGGACTACTTCATTTAACTGATGACCTATTGGAGAATATATACATGTTCTTTGGTATTTCATTTGGCATTTGTTAAGCCTTGTGAAATATTGTATGTGATCTCCATTGTTAATTGTGTCTTATCAGAAGAAGCATTGGGATGGTTTGCCTCCCGTTGTAATAGTGAATTAATGTAATAGAGAATTGCAGGCAGTTTTGAGAGCAGTCGTGTGGACACCTGCACAGCCAACTAGAGCTTCTGAACATCATCTGCTGTTTAGACTGTATGGTGCTGAAAGCATGTATTATTTTAGCTCAGGGGAACTGCTCATGTCGTTACATCTGTTTATCTGTGCATGTCAACCTTCTCAATTGAGAGAGCTGGAATTGCACTTAAAAATGGGCTCAAACAGGTATCCTTCGATCCTTTATTATGGTATTAAATCTTTGAATCCTCAAAGTTCTCATGCTACAGGGAGAATGTCCTCTTGGTATTAAGCTTCTGTTACAAAAATTATTTTAAATTTTTCTAATAAAGGAAGTCTTTAACAAAGATGCACTCCCATAACTCTTGTATGCTATTTATGATGTAGGAATCTGCTGATGCTGAAGGTCCCATTGTGGAGAAAATCATGAGTAGCCGTTTAGTCAAGAAAAAGGTAAAACAAATCCCCTTCTCCCCATATATTTAAATAGTCTAAGCATATTTCTGCTGAAGCCCTTACTGAGTTCTTAAAATACCTCGGATATTCCCAATTTAAAAACCGTTCTGTTGAATAGAGGAGGTTCCGTGAAAATGTATTCAGATGGTATGCAAGATGTTTTTGATAGACATACACAAAACAGATTGTTTACTCTTTTACTTGTTTCTTGCTTTTTTTGATGAAAAATTCGATTTTTGCAAATATACATGCCTGGGTGAAATCTGTGGTGCTCTTCACTTCAGAGTGATATTCCATAGGAGTTTGAGGAAATAGAGAACTTTCCTGTACCCCACATTTCTGCCTTTTCTAGTAAACAAAAACCCTTGCCCTTAATTATTGCAACTTTTGATGGCAGTTGTGCTTAGCAGCTGAAACAAATTTACATGTGACTGAGTATGATACATACAGAGGTGATGAATATCTTCCTTATCACTATGCCAAGATGTTGAAAGAGACACTCAAGTTCATTGTGGTTCCTTTATAATTCTGCCCTGGTTCCTAGTGAAGTTCTTATTTTGCTTACAGATTTTTCTAATCTGCTTCACAACTTGATTGGCCTTTGCACTTCCAAAGTATTAGAACTTTGAGAAGGAAGTAGAAAAGCATTTATTCAAAAAAGGGCATGATTATAGACTCTTTTATGGAGCTAATTCTGTAACTTGTACTAAAGTTGGACAGAAAACTGTGTGACTTAGATACAGCATCATGTTCATCTTTGTTAACCGGCAATTCTTCTTTGCCTCAGTGTTAATTTTCAAATTGGAGAAAGGAAATTTCCCTTTATTAATGGATTTTTTTTTCAATGTTGTGGTGGTTTGGGGTTTGTTTTTGGGTTTTTGTTTGGTTTTCTTGGGTGGGATGGGATATGTGTGTTCAATTTTATTACTACTGTCCTAACATCATTAACAGTTTTGTAAACCTGCATTCATTTAGTGTCATGAGTGCCTG
>VZTT01021852.1:11927-27788 GCA_013400855.1 Buphagus erythrorhynchus
TAAAAAGCACTATCAATAATACCACTGACATAAATAAGGTAGTGTATGTGATTAGGCTGAAGCCCTGTGGGCAGACACCTAACATGAAAGATATGACCAAAATCCCACACGAAACCTGTAACAAAGCTAACACAAAGCACAGCTTAAATAAGCTAAGTTTTACAGCCACTGAGAAATCTACACACAGACAACTAAAAAACAACCAACTTGGGCAAACTGAAATTATTTGGAAAGATTCTCTAGACCATAGTTTTAGCACTACTAAGAGCTAGCCTAAATTCACTTTGTGATAGATCACTATAGCTTTCAGAAGGTCAGTTAAGAAGTTCAAGTATAGATATCATTGGTACGGATTCCTGCTATTATTTGAAGATGCTTTCTACTGCATGTCAACATTGTAAATTACAATTCAATGAAGAAGATCTGGAGGTTTTAAACTTACCAACGGACTAAAGTGTCATGACTCCTTAGGAGTGGAATACACACGCTCCAGTCCCATAGTTCCCGGAAAACTGATGGCTCCTTTTGTAAAAATCTATAGGCAGCCTCCATGAGGTCCCGTAACTTCATTCGTCTGCGCCCATATCGGACTGTGTTTGCATCTGAGCTCTCCAAGAAAAGCCTCTGGAAAACCGGTGATGTAGTTTTGAAGTATCTTAAAGCAAATCTTTAGAAGAGAGAAGGAGATGGAACACAGACATGTATGTCAGAAGAAACACACTAACAAAAATATCAGGGTACACGTTCTAAGACAGTAATTGATGGTACTAAGAACTATGGCCTATAATTAACTTTGTCCACACGGGGAAAGACAACCACTTCAGCAAACAGCTGACAACAGACACTTTACCTTATTAGAAATCGTTATTTAATTATCAAGGGAAAATAGTACTGCCTTTGGTGAAAACTTTGATTGCTTTTGTTTACTGAAAAAGTAATACTGATTCCTACTTATGTAACTTTATATTCTACCAGCCTGGAGGTCTAATATTAAACTCAGAGATTTTGATTGTGAACTATTTTTGTGGCAGCTGTTTTGCTTTTCTGTAGATCACAAATGAAAGTCAAATTGCATCTTACAACACGATTTAATTAAACCGTGTTTGAGACTCGTATTTACTTAATAATTATTTCTGTTAAAAAACGCATTTGTTTTTGTGGATACAATTCAAATCCTGACACCACCTCTCTTCACCAGGGAACACCAACAAGCACATTCTGCCTGGATGAAATGTTAACTGCAACGTTAATGGTTAATGACTCAAACAATTGGCCATTTGCAAAAGCAGCAAGCAGCTTGCTGAGGATGTGCAGGGTCACAGCCCAGGGGGAGAGTACCCATCACCGGGGGCTACAAACTGGGGTTTGGGCCACAGCTGGAAGAGACCAGTAAGAAGCAAATCGTGCAAGGTGGGATAATGCTATTTATCATGACAACGTCCTGCCTTACACAAGTGGCTCAGGTGTGAAAACTCCCCTCTGGGAAGTACTGGGACATTCACATTGAAGGTTTTCATCCCTTCTGATGGAGCATAACTGGCTCAACTACATTAGAGAGGAATCAAAGATCCACGAAGTGCCCCCAGATTCACTTTTAGGAACTTCCACCAGAGAACTGGCCATGATCCAGAGCGTTGCAACACTGCATAAAACTCCCCCTCACCAGGGAAGGGACCTGGGCATTCCCCCCGAACCTGGGTGTTTATTAACCCAACAAATTTTGTGTTCCATGGGCTTCCCCCACCTCCTGATGGATCAACACTTCACCATCACTTGGACCAATGGACACTGAAACTGCAACACCCAAGTCTCACCACTGGATCCGTGGGTAGTGAGATCTTTCTATTCTTACCCTCTTTCTTTCTATTCTTACCCTCTTTCTTTCTATTCCCGCATACATTTCTTAAGTGTTATTTTTTATGCTTATATATATTACACACACGCACACACACACACATATATATATATAAACACCAGTCAGTCAGGATCCTTCTCTCTAATCCATCCCAAAGGATTTATTAACAAGAACCTGAGCTACACCCTGCCTCCAGGGGCAGGCTGTAACACTTCCAAAGTTCAAGCACTGTCCTCTCATTACTCACGGCAAAACATCAGGGTGGTCAGCAACCAGATTGCTCATTGCTACACACAGCCTTTCGTGCCGATCATGATTGATTTGGCCACCAGCTTTAATAGCTTCTGCATTTCTTTCCAACAAATCCAGCAGGATGGGCCGAACTTGACGGCCGATCAATACAGTACATTCTTTATCCAGCAATAACTGCGCCAAAGTATTGAGGATGCACTGACGATCCTGCTGAGTCCAAACCTAAAGGAAGTGAAAACAGGTTAAATGGAAAATTATTTTGACTTTTTACTTCAGAACTACTCATGCAGGAGTCAGAGGGAATTTTACAGGAACAAATAGTTCAAAACCAGAAGGGAGTCCAAAATGCCAAAGCAAGTAATCAATTAACACAGTTCTCAGTACTTAAAAAAAAAAAAAAAAATTACAATACAGAATGAGTAAGATGCAGAACGATACACTAAACAGGAATTACAAAGTAGTCCCAAAATCCTAAATCATACTTTACAACTGTAAGATAGAGCAATTTGTAAATTTTTTTTTTAAGAAAAAGATTGGGAAAATGTTGAAACAACTAATACATCTTTCTTCCTAGAATTTCCATTGATCTTAACAGCCTGGTCTCATGACAGCCAAAAAACATTTAAGAATTTAAGTTGCTTCATGCTCACTATCTCTTTACAAAAAGGGAGCATTCAATCAGTCATGATCACAGCCTTATTTTCACAGTTCTAACAAGAATTAAGTGAGCAATGCTCTTAACAAGAAGCAGCTTGTATCTGCAGTTTTGAAGTTGAAATTCTTTTTCTTTTTATACTGTTATACAAAAATAGTCATTTAGTCTTTTAAAATACAAGGAAAACATACTCACATCTGCTAGAAGAAAAAAAAAAACCAAGCCAACACACCTTAACCTCACATCTCCCCCAGCCCTCCTAACTTTATTACTGATGAAAAACCCATTTCTTGTGCCGTACCCTTAAATTTCTCTGCTCTTAGAGCTCATATTACTACCCAAGCATTTCTCCACTTCCATTATGTTTAACACACGCTGCAGCATAAGTAATTTTGAAAATCAGGATTATGAATTTGCACTGTAGCAGATTTTTGCTCTTAACTCAGATGCTCCATTCTCCCCTCCCTTACTGAGTGAACCCTTATCCTCTTTTCAAGACAGAAATATTGTGTAATTCAGGTAGTCTCTTGTTTCAGCACCACATGCAGCCAATTCCTGCTTTTCCTAGGCTTTAGTTACTTGGGGAAGACCTGCTCCTGGTCTCACAGATGGGATGGTTTCATTGTGACAGGAGTACAGTGGTCCTTTGATTATACCACTGCCTACACCCTTCTAGAACACATGCAAACCTGCTCAAGTTCCTTGGTCTCCTGAATTTGAAAAGATATTCATCTCCAATACAGCATTAAGAAGCCAGGGAAGCTGAGGTACACACACTACAAATATCAAACCCATCACATTAATTGCAAGTAGTTTCTTACAGGCATTTGCTTTCACACAACACAAGTTTATCTGCCTGTCATCTATCACAGCAGCATCAAAAATAATTTTAAAAACAGAGCAAGGCCCTGTTCATTATAGGGAATCAGATTTTGAGTGGCAAAATGCCTGATAAACTGTTCAAAGGCAGAATGGTCCAAAAGAACCAGAAATAAACTCCACCACTGGAAAAATTAAAAATACTCCCAGTTTTCAAATCAATTACATCTTTGGCTACCCAAACAAGGCACAACAGGGTGCTCAATTTATTAACCAGAGCTTTGAATATCAAATAAAGACAGTTAACAATAAAATAACAAATAATGTGACAGACTCAGTAAAATTCTGTATTGACGTATCTACTGTACAACAAATTCATGCCATTAGCAATTTCCTGAGAGGAAGCAGGTTTTTTTAATCATTGTGTGCAGTACCCTTAGGACATATAAAGCTCTTCAAAAGTCACAGTGGCAACATTCACATTCTACAAAGAGACTATCTATCTGATTTCAGAGCCTAAATTAAAAATTTTATGGAAAAGCAGAATACTGTCAGAGGGTTTTTTTTCCAACTAAACATGGCTTTATGAAATACCAGCTTTTTTAACCAATAGCAATAGACAGCTGATCTGAAAGTGCTCAAGTCTGGGATAGTATATCTGCACATTTGGTTCCAAACAGCTTCTTTAAGAAAGCATCACAAAAGCCTGTGCCTCCACACACTGTCTATTATTAATGAGACACAAGGCAGACACACAGCAAGGATTGAGACCTGGAGTCAGACATGATCCCAGTTCCTGCTCCAACAGCAGGATGCACATCTCCTTCCCAACGTGCAGAGTACCTTTGCTCTATGCACACAAGGTACAGAAATCTTTAATAATACCTAGCTTAATCCAAACCCTAAATTCATAAAAGAAAGGATCACAGCAATGAGCAAGCTGGTACCACATGAAATTCACATCTCTGCTCATGACACACTGGTTACACCAGACACAGATTTAACTCTGGGATACTCCTGAAGAGCTAGAGGGCATGAGGGCCACACACAGAAAATCTTTCTTCCCCTCCAACACAGGAACTCATGTTCTTGTCTTTTTCCCTCATGCAACAGCTGATGACTGTGCAGCAACCAACTTAGCAAGATGATCCAAATTAATCCTTCTTACGAAGTCTTATACAGGGTGGGAAAGTTGAATGGATTTTCCAAATCAGCACTCTTACTCGGTTAAGGTAAGAGAAGCAACACAAAGGTGTGGCTTGGCCTCAGGAAGAGGCTTAAAGAAGACAGAGCAGCATCACTCTTTTTGGCAGCTGTTCAGTTCAGCAAGATAAACCAAAACATGAGCCTGCACTCTTCCTACAAACCACACAGTTCAAGGGAAAAGAAAAAAAAAAAAGCAGAGGTGATATGCAGTCTCATATGACAAGCTGGAACTTCCTAAACCTCCTCCAACACATCTTTGACAGAGTTGGACAGATTTCTCCCTCCCAAGAGAGGGTGCAAGCAAGAAGTTTCTTGTTGACTTTGTATCATTGGCCTAAGATGTGCCAAAACCCACACCTCTTCAAAAACCAGAAGGAGATGACAATACAGACCAACATGGAAGCAGAAGTGCAACACACCTTCCCTTATTTCTAATGCTACACAATGTAAAGTCTAACTAATATTTCAAATAAAATGTTGAAGTCACGTTTTAGTATGAAAAAACCTCTGCCTTAGTTGCCAGAGCATCAGGACATTTTTCTGACAGACAACGGGTAACTAGGTGAATCTGAGATCACTAGGTCACCTCCTTTTTCCTACATTTATTAATATAAAGGAATAAAGGCATTTCTCAACATCAAATGCTAAGACTGAAGGACTAAATAAGAGCTTGGAATTATTATTAAAACAACTTTCACTGCTACATAGAAAAATGAAAGGCAAAATGAAGGATGCCAAGATAAACCACCAACAAATTAAAAAAGAAAATCAAGAATGATGTGCTCAAGATCTCCTGTCCACTTAGGACAGTTGCAAAGACTAAATAAAAGAAATATCCAAAGGGGTCAGGTTCTTTGATACATATCTTTCCATATAAGCACAGTGGTAGATGCAAAGGACAGAAACAAGTAAGGGTGTTTTTGCATTAAAGTTCCATTCCTAGGAGTGCTTTAATCGTCACAGTGATTAACTTCTCTACTGAAATTATACGATCACAGGGAACCAAAACACATACATTTGCACAAAATTCACATTAGGAATTCTATGCAGGAAGCCGTTCTGGCAGACTTCTGGTAACTCAGTGCCAAAAGCACATTCCAGCAGTTTGTGGAGACCTATTGCTTCTACAGTTTGCTTAAATTATTCAAATTTGTAAACGTGGGAAACAAAGACTGGCTCAGAGAGCTTTTCATCCCATCTTCCTCATTAAAAGCATAGAAATTTGCTGTATCTTTGCAGAGTTCACGGTATATAAAAACACTTTACAGAAAAGGCTCTAATTCTATTACATAGCCAAGCACAGGGAACAAAACCTTCCATGACCACATGAACTGTGCTACACTATGAGCCTCAAAAGACTGCTCCTTACTTAGCAGTTGTGGGCAAGTTTTATTCCTTTGCGGAATACTGTTGAAAAATTAAGGTGCCAGAAAGACATAACAACACTGCAGAGCAAAGACTGCTCTGGAATTCCAGAATGTATGCTTCCTAGGTTATATACAAAGGAACTTGTAGGAAATCAGGTATGCTGTTTAGAGATGGAGTTTGTTTACTGACAAGACAAGCTTAAAATAATCTTAGAGCTGTAGCTTCCGAGCCTGGAAACAGAAATTCAGTTTTCAAAAGGATGTGTCACTGTTAGGTAATGTGCTGTTCCAGACTCCCTCTACACAATCACTCTTCAGGAATTTCCACCCAGTAAGGCTTTTAAACCTGAAGCATATCTCCAAACAGTCACCAAAAGGGAAAGGGCACAGTGTCTTTCCCAAGCTCAGATCTCAGTGACTCCCTTCTGGTTTGCTGCTCTGTCTGCTATTACAACTTCTATCCACATCATCCCTGTTTCTATTTCTCAGCAGCTTCTCCCTCTTGAAACGCAACTCTTCATCACTGCTTCCCACCAATTAGCTTCCACTCAGGACTATATATTCACGCCAGTTTCACTTCGATCCTGTGATTTGCAGCGACAGAAGAAAGAGCCATCTGTCTACCAAAAAAGAACCTTGACTATCAGTATGAAAGCCTTCCCCAACCATAACTGAGACAGCAACTCAGGCTAAAAGCCAATATTCTGAAAAAATATGATACTTTAAACTTTTCATCTTCAAACAACTGAGACATTTCCTACACACTCAAAGAATAATAGAGACTTTAAGCCCCAAAATGTGTACACGTCTTAGGGGCTTCAAAACCTCTATCATGAAAAATATTAATAAAACAATATTTGATGTACTGATATCCTGTTACTACACGTCCTCAAGCATTTCAGAGAAAGAAAGGAGATCGGCCTTAACTCTCCTAGAAAGCAGGTGTGCTTTTCAGAGCTAAGGCAGCCTAAGCATGAAAGTGACTACAGGACCATGTTTCCAGCATCACTACAACCTGTGAGACCGTGATTTTAAAAAAACCTCAAAGCAAAACCTAGAAAACCCATGCCTCTTTTTATCCCATATGCTGTTTTAAGGTAACTAAAGAAGACACGCAAAATAGCATCAGGGTAGGGACTAGTTACTATCTCAGCACTTGATAACAAGATGCCACCTCTTGCTGTCACGCTTCCAGAGTTACGTTAGGGAACACAGAAGGAAGGGATCGAAGATTTTAACTGCAGGACGAGGAAGGGTACCAGGATACAGAAGAGGACCTTCCTTTACGGGCTGTGCCGGCGCATCCCCAAAAGGGGAGATGAAGGCAAGAAACAGGTCCAGGGAGAGAGGGAGCGGGGATCAGCTCCTGCCAGCTGCCCGACGGCCAGGGACGGCCGGGGGGGTCGGGCACACACAGAGCTGCCAGGCGGAGATAGCGGCCCGGGGGAGGCAGAGGGGTGCACTCCTTTCGCTCCACAGTGGCCCCTACGAGACCCTCCGTGACGGAGGGAGAACGGACGCCCCGGGGCCGCCACCGAGCGCCGCACCGCCCGCTCCTCACCTGCTTCGCCAGGAATCTGCTCAGCTCCACGCCGCTCTTCTCGTTCCTGCGCGCCACCAGCTGCAGCGGCTCGGCCAGGCGGAACCGCAGGTCCGCCGCCATCCTGCTGCTGCCCGTCCCGCGGCGGGGGCGCGCAGCACGTGCGGCGCGTGGCGGACGCGGCACCACCAACTTCCGCTCCGCCGCCGTCACGGGAAGCGCAGACGCCACGCCCCGCCCCCGCGCGGCGCCCTCCGCTCTGCCGCACTACAACTCCCGGCGTGCACCGCGCCGCCCCCTTCTCCTGCCGCGGGCGCCGTCCGGGAGCGGAGCGAGGCTCTCCCGCGGGCTTAGGGCGTTGGAACCCCGCCCGCGTGGGGCTGCGTTCGCCGCGTCCTTGGCCTCCCCCGCTCTCTGCTCTCCGGACAGCCATCTGCCGCCGCAGCCGCAGGACTCGCCTGCCCGCGAGCCCTTTAAATCTGGGTCAGTGAGGCGGCGGAGGGCGGGCGGTGACGGACGCGGCAGCGGGTGGCCCCGGCTCGGGCGGCAGGGGCGTTACGCCCCCGGCGGCGGCCGCTCGTGGAGGCCGAGCGCGGTTGTCGGGCGCTAACGATGTCCCTGCAGGGGTTTGGCAGCGCGATCGCCGACAGCAGCAACCGCTGGGATTAAACCTTGGGCTTCCGGGAGCACCGCCGCAGCAGCGGGGAACGGCACCAGGTGAGCGCGCGTGTGTCGTTCGGCGCAGCCCCGGGCAGCCTCCAGCGGCCGCGGCACAGGCCTACGTGACCAGCGATTGCCGTGAGCTCCAGGCTGGAGCAGGCGGGAGGCTCCCAGGTCGTCCTGCCGGGAGCAGCGCGCGATTTCCCGCGCTCGCGGCCGGGCCGGGATGGGGCCCGCGGTCGGGAAGGGGCGAATGGGCGGGGCCACTGCGGAGGGGGCGGGGCGCGGTCTCCCCGCGCGCCTCAATTTGGCGCCAACTGCTCCGGGCCGGGGGCGGGGCTTGCGACGTCACGGCGGTGGATGCGCCGTGCGGCCGCGGCCGTTGGCTGGAGCGGCGCNGTACAGCCCGCCCAACCCGGGCCGCCGGCGGCTGTGGGAGCCGCGGCCGGGGGTGCTCCTGCCCTGACCCCCGAGAGGTCCCGAGCTCTTCCGCCGTGGCAGGAATTGGGGCGGGCGGGAGCCCCTTCCCGCGTGTGCGGGGACAGCGAGGCCTGGGGAGCGAGGAGGTGCCGCTGCCTCTGAACGGGCTGGGGGCGGCTCAGCGCTGCTCGGTGCCTGTGCCTTCCCCCATGCCAGCCCCCCTGCTCGGTGCTGGTTTGACTGGTGGTGTCAGACAAGGGGCAGTGCTCTTAAATGGTCAGTAGGGAAGAAATCAGAATTATCAAATCAGATTATTTTAACTGGGTAAGATGCACGTTCAGATAACCTGTTCATAGAATGCAGTGCTGATTTTCATATCGAAATTTTTTTGTAGGATCAATAAGTGACAGTTAAGGATCTTCAGGATGATTATTCAAGTAACAGATTATTTCTTATGTTTCTTGAAAGTTCGTTTTATTGCCTTAATCCAAGGGTTTTCTCATTCTAGTGCTAGATTTGTTGAAGAACAGGAGCCACAGGTAGCTCAGATGTAGTTGACATACTTCAAGATGATGCTGCTGCTTTATGTTGCTGTTATGAAATCTTTGATTAATTGGTTCCCTTTGCTCTGATATTTTACTCGTAGATGGGGAAGCCATAGGGAGTTTGTATCATGGCAGCAGATGAGGATGGACTGGGACTGTATGATATCCGCTACAGTGGTAAGAAGGGTTAGATTACTTCCTGGTTTGTGGGGAATTAATGCAAGCAGTCTTATGCAAATACATAGGTCCAGAAATAACTTAGAAAACAAATTTGAAGTTGTGACATACTGATGAGCTTCAAATGTAATTAAATGGCTGTGGCACAATATCATGCAGGCCATATCCCATTAGTAAGTTTATATTTAAAACCATACCTATGTACTTTGGATTTCTGGAATGTTTTGAAGGAGTGCCCAGAACTGTTCTTTCCCCTGTCTTCCACCGTGTATAACTTAACCTTCATCTGTATCTTAATGAAGCTTGCATTTGAACAGTGAGGGGCACTGCTCCTTTGTTTGCCGTTTGTAAGAGCCAATGTGCTAGCAACTGCCACAGTACCCATAAGCAAGGTACTCTTTATTTCCAGCTTCATGGTTGGTTTGACATGTATTTGAGAGATTCCCAGCCTTAGAAGGACTGTGGATATTGATGATTTTCTTTATAGCAATAATATTTGTTGCAGAAATGGAGAGGTTCACATAGAGAAGACGAGAGTGATAAGAGGCATTGGAAAAAGACATGAAGAGAGGCTGAGGAGATTTAGATTAGAATACGTTTACAGAACCAGTTAGTGTGTGAGTAGATGGCAATACTAAAGTAAATTGTTTGTATTATGATACAGACTGCTAAATACTTTATTTTTAGCAAGAAATCTTTCTTTTAACAGTAGTGGTTTTATCATACCAAATCTTTTGGTTTTGAGTTGTATAAGTTTTGTATTCAGTGTATTCTGGAAAATACTTTCAAAGTTAGGTCAAGTTTACTCAATTTATCATTTTAAAATCTATTTGCCATAATTCGCTTTATGCACAGTTCTTGTAGTATTTATTAACTCATCTTACAAGACTGTCTTTGCACCCTGGTGACTAAAGATCTTTTTTCCACGGTAGCAGTAGTTTCCTGGATAAAATTCCCCTTTTACAGGTCTGTACTATTACTTCTACTATTTTCTACTGGTATAGGATTGCAACTACACATACTTTATGGGAAAGGTAGAGTTTGCAGTTTGCTAAATGCTTACATGGGCTTTTTTTTTTTTTTTTTTTTGTTGTTGTTGTTGTTTTGTTGTTGTTGTTTTTGTTTTTTGTTTTATGTGGGGTTTTTTTTGTTTATTTTCTACGTTGCTTTAGCTGAAGCTTCCCCCTTCAGGGAAGGAGATGAGAGCTCAGTGGATATTTATGATGGCTTGGACAGCAGTTTGTCGATTTCTGGTAGGTTAATTGTGTCTCACTGCTTGGTTTGGAACATGATGGAGTCTCTGCATCTTAGGCTGATTTCAAGTAAAACAATATTTAGTTTTAAGTTTACATTCAGCTGGTGTAACCTGTGCTTCGTGAGCAACGTGTTTAAATTCAAGACATATATATTAGGCTGTATAAGTGCAGCGGAGAATTCTTAAATGTATTAGCTGAATGAATGAAAGACAGTTTTCCTCTGATATTGGCTATTTGAAGATACTTGGGCATTTAAAGGGGTGCAGAGAAACCTTAGGTATTTTATCTGTGCCTTGATAATAGGACATTTTACCTTGGAAAAAACACTTTTATTTTGTGTTTTTGTAAGCTTCGGGATGAGATCCAGCAGTCACTGTTCACTACATCCCCAGTGAGAGATCCAAAACATACTTTCTATGTGATACAGTAAATTCAGTATATCCTTTCAGCCTCTTGTTACTTTCCAAATAATTTGACATGCTAATGTAAATTAATTTCATGTTTTAACTTATTTGAATGTGAGAAATAAATGGTTCCAGCACGTGTTCTTTTTTGTGAGCCTTAGAGTACCATTTATTGAAATGCTCTTTTTAGTGTTTGAGCAATTATTTCTCTCCTGATATTAGTGCCGTAAGACCATTGAATTTTTATGAAGAACTGTATTATATCCTACAGAATTATATCCTACAGACATAAAGTATTTATATGTCTTTTTCTTATTTTGTATTTAAGTTCATGTTTCACATATGGAGTTGCATTGTTTAGTAAACAATAAAGACGCAAGGAAGAATAGCAATGCAATGAAAACATTTTATATAGTCCAGTTTTGAGGGACCTTGGTTTTCTAAATTTGAAGAGAAGAATGATGAGATCTTGCTTTGTACAGATAAGATGGTATTTATACATCCTCTTGCATTGTGTTAATAATACTTTTTGCATTATGTTATTGTCCACAGGATGGAAGCTCAGCTTTGATAGCTGACTTCTGTTATTTGCCTGCAAATGTATCTGTATTACAGGGGTGTCATAAGCCAGGTCCTGTCAGTTAAGTGTATTTGGTGAATGGAGCACCCAGGCTGATTTGAGGAAAAAGCAACTGTCATTAAATAATTTGTGTGTTTGGGTGTTGGCTTCTCAGTTGGTTTTGGTTGCTTGGGTTTTTTTGTTTCACTTTCACTTCACTTACAGATTGCCATTTCAGGAAATCTCTGTACGTTATTGCAACATGGTAAGACATGAGCATGTAATAATTATTTTGTGTGTTGTTAGCTTGTAAGTACAAGAAGTAAAACCAAAATGCACAGACAGTGTAGAACAGTGTATACAATGTAACAAGGCTTTTTCCTTATGTAATTGCTTTTCTTTACATAGACAATTTTGCTCCAAATACTACACCATCTAGAAGCAGCTTAAATTTATTTGATGAAATATTAATTGAAGAAGGGACTGCAAAGAAAGCATCCTATGACGAGGTATGTGTTAATATGGAAAAAACTTCTGGTGTTTTGGAAGGGTTTTTGTTCTAAATTTCCTTGTGTAAAAAGTAAAATACAGAAAATGTTGTCAGCAAGCTCACACTGTAGGAAAAATAGGCTGTTTCTAAATAAGTAAAAACAGGAGTGTGCTAGTAAACTCTTAGAGCAACAAATTCATCTGAACAATGAATCTGTCACTCTGTGACATGATCTGTTCTCATTTCTCATCCTTCGCATGCAGTTCAGTTATCAGCTGTGTTATGGGAAAATGTATTGTGATTTCCCTGTAGTCAAGGATCTGGTCAGGCATCTGATACAAAGCTAGTCTTGACATTTCTCCCAACAAGTTTTACCAGAGTAAAACATAAATCCATGACCTATCTTATGTGTTGTTAAATTCTGTCCTTGAGACTGAAGGTGGCCGTGCAGTAGGTGACTACTGGCAAATCAACACAACACTCACTTAAGTAGCATCACCTATCCTGGCCTGTAAGACACATTTAAATGGCATGAAAGGGACCGGCATCCACAGATGTTATAGAACAAGTAGTAGCAAACCCTCCAGGACTCCACTGAGTGATGAAAATACTGCTTTGCAAGTTTGAAAGTTGTTGACTGAATGGAAATTGCCCGTTCTCCTGTGAAAGCTTTGTCACTAGCTACCTCTAAAGAAGAGCTCATGCCAAATTTATTTTACTTAACTTTGTGATCTCAGCAGGATCCTGTCCTTTGCAGTCTATTTTTACAGTCCAAGTTTGTTTGTAGTAACTTTTTGTTGTGTTTTTCCCTACCTGTTTTGTGTTACGTAAAATCTGACAAGAGAGTCCCCATCTATTTGGCTCTCAGAACTTCTGCTCCTTGGTAATTGCGTCTTTAATTTCACAATAATATGGCTTCCTGTTATTCTTAACCTATTACTGTGAGGCAAGCACACATAGATTTCCTCTTTTCTGATTGTTTGTGTTGTTTTAGAGACCTGTATACCAGTTGGAGCATATTGAAGCCTTTTGTTTCAGTATGGCTTTCATATGTTTCTTTGGGGGAAAAAACAGAGGTTTGTAATATACATTAGTGTGTTAACTAGCTATAGATCTAGATAAGTAACTTTTCTGTATAATTAAGTCCACTTTTGTGCTGTGAATTCTTCTCTCTTTGGCAGTTGCAAGCAGAATATGGAAAATGTCAACAGCAAATTAAAGAGTTGATGAAGAAATTTAAAGAAATACAGGCACAGGTATTGTAGTTCAAAGGGAAGTACTGTCAAGATCATGCAAAGTAAATTGAGTATTGCTTTGAGAAGGCAATTTTGTATGCTTTCCAGACTTGATCCCTTGCATGGATGGTTTATAAAGCACCCCTGTAGATGCTAGGAGCTTGGTCTGCCTAGGATGGTTGGCAGGGATAGCCTGCTGACAAGATCAGTAGGTAAATTAATTTGTTTCACGATGTTGTGTGCAGGAAGACTTTATTTGGTTAAAAGCTATCTTCTGTCTTCTTAATTAGAAAGTAGACATGTTAGATGAATAGTAATCAGAAAGGTATCCAATACTCTTGTTTTTTTAATGCACTATGGATGGGACAGTAAAGTTACCTGAGCTGTCATTAGAAGCAGATTGCTTTGAGCATAGTGCCATTCTGATAAGTCTGAGCTGCTCTTTAGCTTGAGCTGGTGTTCCCTCACTGTGCTGTTCTGTAGATCTGGATTATTTGGGGCAATTCTGCAGTGTGCTCTACTGCATATTACACATAACTCCCAAAGATTCTAAGGTCTGCAGTGGTAAGCAGCTGCTGCCCTGTGACACTTCTGTATTGTTTTCTGCAAAACTTCTCTGCCTTTCCGAACAGGCCCTGCTGAGGACAATATCAAGAGAAGGGACTATTTCTAGGGTTGACAGGGTTCTAGAATATTATACCTAGTAATGTTAAATGATAAAGCACCCAAAGTTGGTTTTGATACCTTGAAAGAAATACAATTCTCTCTGAAAGTGTTTTAGAGCTACATCTCTTATTTGATACATAGACCAAGAAGACAATAAATTGAGTAAAACAGTGAAGCAAAGAGGTGGATTATCACTTTTTAGCTCACTTGTTTTATGGCATATTTCAGTTTTACTAACTTGTATGCTTGAAATGTTTGAAATAATTACCAGGACCACAAACAGAAGCATAAATGTGAGTCATATTGAAAAAAAAAAATCAGTAATTCTGATTTCTTCCACAGAGTTTATATATGTTTTACTGTAACTTTGCCAGTGATGGGACATTTTTCTAGTGGTTGTCTTGCACTGGTTTTCATTGCATGTTTGGATATCCAAGCTAATTCTGTTTTTTTTCTTTCCCTCTCTCTCTTGCTGTCTTTTTTATATATATTTTAAATAGAATATCATTCTGCAGAATGAAAACCAGGCTCTCAAAAAGAATATTTCAGCCCTTTTCAAAACAGCAAGAGTGGAAATTAACCGTAAGGATGAAGAAATCAGCCGTCTGCGTCAAAGGTACGAATAGACAGTAGAACTGAAAACATGCTTTTGGTATGATCATGTTTATATACTGTTAGAAGTTTTTGTGTGTATTTTAAGAAAAATTAATGGAAAAATCATTACTTAGTAAATTATTGTGTAGTTTAGAACCAGTATGATTAGAGGAAATTTGTGTCTCCTTTGCCTGATGAGGTCTTTAGTTTCTACTTTAGAAACCAAGGAGGAGCCCAGTGTGACCATTTGCATTAATTTTTGTTTGTAATCCACTGTTCCTTGTGGGTTATCTAACCATCTTGCATGTTTGGAAGCATTATCTTACTAGTTTTGAAGCTGAATTGTGTCTGTTTTATGGCCTCAGACGTGAATTCCGTGGAACTTTTCAGACAACAACTGAGAAGAAATAGATTATATAATGTTTTCCTGACAAGATATGAAATCTCTGTCTCCAGAGGTGTGGGATAACAACTGGAGAAATCTTGGTTTTTTTCTGTGTACCACTCATGTTACTGGAAGCAGTTGAAAACAGTGAAGTATGGGTGGGAGAGTAGCTGACAGTAAGGTTTCTGAACCATGTAAAACCAGAGCAGGGGTTCAGGATTCAGGAGGCCAACTTGTCAGAAGGTTACATCCTTGTCACTTGGCTGACACATCATTGGTTTGTTTGTATTTTGTTTTGACCTTTTGATATTTTCTTGCACCAAAGCATGTTGTAAAAAAGGTTCCTTTGACGTTCCTGTGCTAAAGGATATAAGGATATGTGCATATAAACTACAGGTTTCTTTGCTAAATACAGAGAATTACCTGATGGAGGTCAAGAGGTTTGTTGCATGTGTAATTATCTTTCAGCTGATCAGCTTTCACACAACAGCTGTCATTTTCGCACCTTTGAGTGCAGTGTTCTGAATTTGAAATTAAATCCTTTGAAAAATAATTTTTTGTTTTGAATATTTGACCACTTTATATACTTTATAAGATCCATTGCAATACCATCTGATGGTGGTGAAAGTTTGTGAATGAGATATTTGATCTAGGTATTTTGGAGACATCCATTATGGAAAATTGTGGGGAAATTGACATCTTGATATCTTAAAAATGTGCCTTATCTGCTGCATGGTTTATAGTAAATTAGCTTTTCTTAAGCAATGCATCTATCT
>VZTT01021855.1:9579-26735 GCA_013400855.1 Buphagus erythrorhynchus
AGAAGAAGAAAATTGCTATCATTTCTATTTTGTTTATATTTTCCATATTCTCAAAGTCTTTTGCTAGGCACTCATATTTTTAAGGTTTCCCTAATTCATCCTTCCCAACAAAAAACAAAACAGTAGGAGCTACAATATCAGTAACAGAAGGAGCCAGTGCTATCCGGCTCCTGGCTTCACACATCACTTACCTGACCAAAAGAGAGCCCTTCCCCCCACTCTCAGAAAATTATATGAGCTGGTATAGAATAACCTCTGGGTCCTAGCCATGCTCCCTCCTGGCTACTGCAAAAATTAACCCTGTCCTGGCTGGAACCAGGACACTGGTTCATAACAAGGGCATGCTGTAGGTGCCTCAAGTGTTTTGAATAATTGCAACTTTGAGTCACCAGGTTAAACTGATAGTATTCCACACTATTGACTGTATATGGGATCTTTTGGGCTCCCTTTCTGAGAAGTATGAGCACATGGAGATCTTGCAGGAAGAGATATGAATGGATGGTTTTCTTCTTCTAATATAATTGGAGAGTTTGGGGTTTTTTTTTTTTTCTTTGACAACTGTTTTCTACACTGCTTTTTTTCTTTACAGGTTAGTATTGCTTGCCCAGAAAGGATGGAGCCAATCACAAAGGTGTCTCACATTCCACCAAGTCGATGGGCTCTAGTGTGTAGTTTATGCAAACTGAAAACTGGTGCTTGCATTCAGGTGCGTACTTGTCCCATAGTGACTGCAGGGGTGAATCTGTCAGAAGGGTAATTTCAGTTTTGCATTTTGTTCTTCCTGTGTTCAGAGATGCTTTATAATGGAGGTGACTGAGGTAGTTGTCTGCTTCTTCATAGCTGTTTGCTATCAAATCAGTTGACTAGACAGATTTAAGAATTAGTCTGGCTTGCTGCCTTTTGAATAAGGCTATGGTGTCTAAGCCACTACTATGTGTATCAAAGATGGACAGAAAACTCCTTCCACTGAACACTCTTTGCAAACAAGAAAATACTATATTGGGTAATACCAACGTCAGAGGGATCAATATTTTTAAGAATGTGTAGGAAAGTGGTTTTGGTAGGGATGGATTTTCATGTAGTTGAAGTAATTATGTCATTTTTTCTGTTCTGCTGCTGCTGTTAGTAATTGAGGCTTTTTGTCTGCAGTGCTCCGTGAAAAGCTGCATCACTGCCTTTCATGTCACCTGTGCCTTTGAGCATAGCTTAGAGATGAAGACTATCCTGGATGATGGGGATGAGGTCAAGTTCAAGTCATATTGTTTAAAGCATAGCAAGAACAAACAGAATTCACTGCCTGATGTTGAGGAGCACCCCAAGAGTGTGTCAGAGCAAACAGAGAGTGAGAAAACAAGCCTGCGAGCCCAAAAACTCCGAGAGCTGGAAGAAGAGTTCTACTCACTAGTAAAAGTGGAGGATGTTGCAGCAGAGCTGGGCCTTCCTAAACTTGCTGTAGACTTCATCTACAATTACTGGAAATTAAAGCGAAAAAGTAACTTTAACAAACCATTGTTTCCTCCCAAGGAGGATGAAGAAAATGGCTTGGTGCAGCCAAAAGAAGATAGCATTCATACTCGCATGAGGATGTTTATGCATCTAAGGCAGGACCTAGAGAGGGTAAGAATCAACTTGTAAAGTTTTGAAAAAGTACTTGCATGTGAGCAAGGTCTTTCTTTGTTGATGAAAGTGAGAAAGCAAAGTGAGATGATTTTAAAAATAATAATTTTAAAAATAAAAAAGTAAGGCCTTTAACTCAATTTTTTTGAAATACTGCACTGCCTGCTGCACAGACTTTCAGGAGCTGCCACTCAGTCCAGTGTAAGAGCCAATGTGAAAGCAGTGCTTCCCGACTTGCTTAAAGGTTATTCCTTTGTGTTTCAAGATGCGTATTTCTATGCACAATGGACATATTTGGTAATTGACTCTATGACTTCAGCTTCAGTTGAATAAATGTTTTAAAAAGTGAAGAAATTTACTTGACCCACTGTAGTGGTCAAATAAAGTGGTACAGATTAAATGAGAAAAAATGTTACTTTTACTAAAAAAAATGAGTAAGGCTTGTTGCCTCTTGGAAGCTACCTTTTAGGTTGGCCTGTTGGGTAGGGGTCACCTGCAATTTTCAAGTGCTTAAAGGGTAGGTAGTGAATGTAAAAAAGGTAATAAAATAGTTGTGATGAGGAAGTAAAAGCAGAAGAGAGGTAATAGTGTTATAAGAAAAGGGGAAACAATATTGGGGAGAGAATAACATGAAAAATGCAGAAAAATTGTTGGAGCCAAGATTTGCACTTGTCAGTGTAACTGTTGTCTTGAATATATCATAATCAATCTCAGATCTTTTCCAGGACTGCTTTTGGTATGGAAGCTTACTTTAAGAAAAAATTTAGAACCCATAACATGCCTCAGATGGAGGGTTGGTATTTGGGGGTGGGGTTTTGTTTATTTTTCAAGAGACCGTGTCAAGCTTTTTGTTTGATAAATGTTTTGTTTGCACCAGATTCTGTTGAAATTGATGTACTTACTCTTAGTGGAGGTGACTTATAATTCGAAATGCCTGTCTCCAAGTTTCTGAACTTCTTGTTCAAGATTTTTCTACTCTGTTATATCTTGGGATAAATATAAATTTGGGAATCTTGGAATTTTGTTTCTAGGTAAAGAGATTCCTGTTCTGAACAGATGGAACTGAGTGCTGGGGAAAGTATGTTTGGCAAATAGCTTTCAACCAGCGCCTACACTGTTTCTGTGTTCTAAAAGCACTTCTAGGTGTTTATCAAGAACTTTCAGTGTCTCTTCTTATTCTGTTGCCTTATGTGGAAATGTTGCTATTAACTCAAACAAGTACTAAAAGTAGAATTCTGTGGAACTGAATCAGAATGGTTTGGGTTGGAAGGGACCTTAAAGACCATCTAGTTCCAATGCTCCTGACATGGACAGGGACACCTTCCATGAGATCAGGTTGCTCAAAGCCCCATCCAGTCTGGCCTTGGAACACTTCAGGGATGGGGCCTCCACAACTTATCTGGGCAACCTGGTGCAGTGTCTCACTGTTACAATGTCTTCCTTACGCCCAATGTAAACTTACCCTCCTTCAGTTCAAAAACATTACCTCTTGTTCTGTCACTACAGGCTCTGGTCTCTCTGTCTTTCTTATAATCCCTTTTCACATAAGGAAAAACTGCAGTGAGGTCTCTCCAGAGCCTTCTCTAGGCTGAACGTTATTTTTAGTGCATAGTTAGGTATGTTCAGTAATATTCACAAGAACTTTACCAAGGGATTTTGCATGTAATGTTGTTTTGATTCTGTTGTTAATACACTTTTAAAACTATGTCTGGATTTATTTTCTTATTGTCTGTTAAGTCTCCTGTTACTCCTCCACAGGTAAGAAATCTCTGCTACATGGTAAGCAGGAGAGAGAAACTGAAGTTGTCCCACAGTAAAGTACATGAACAGGTCTTCAACTTGCAAGTCCAGCTCATTAATCAGGAAATTGCTGCAGGTAATCATATATAAAATATTAAATCCTGCCTGTATTTAAACTAAAGCAATGTATTCTCTTTATGTTCCTGGTTAGTGCTTTTAACATGTAAAAATGCCTTTAAGAATTTTCTTCAAGTACATAGTCATCAAAGTAGCAACACAGAGAGAACTCTATAATTGCTTAAAATATTTACTTGAATATTACTTTATTTTATGGCTGTTTCTGGTATATGCCTATTGCTTATCACTGTGGCATCCAGACAGCAGAAATAAGCTGGTGGTGATCTCTAGGTTTCTGCACCATTGGGCTGCTGGTCTGTGGCACTGGTTCCCCACAGCAAGCTCTACCCCGCTGGTTGGTTCTCCAGCTGAGAAGGCTTTTTTGCTTGCTGTCAGTAGTCATTTCCTTCAGGCAAGAGAAAGAGTGGCTGATGGGAATTGCTGCTGTTCTCATGTGCCTTGTGTACATCATGAGCAGTGCAGATTTCTTAGCTTGTCATCTGTAGTTGCTCTCCTTCCTTCCGAAAGAGTTTAAGTACTCTGGTTATTAATAGGGACTAGTAACTGTTTAGGAATGCTGAGGTGCCAAACCCCATTCTGCCCTTCGCATTTACAGCAACTTTTTAAAATAAGGAACACAGTATTTGGAAAGAGGAAGAGCGTATGCCTACCAGTGTAGTTAATGGGATTTTTTTTTTTTTAATAGGAAAGGCAGCTATTTTTCTCTGTGAAATTAAGATCTCTCTGGTCTTTCAGGACACATACTTCACCAGTTCAGGGTGAAGTCTTTGTGCTTTTTTTCTCTGCCCCTCAAGCATGGATAGGTTTCATTAGTACTGATAAGGTTGGGGTTTTTTTAAACTGTTTTAGATCAGACTAGTACTTCATGGAAGCAGCGTCACTCTGAAACTCCTTTCTTTTGTGTAAATGCATTTTATTGGAAATGTCTACTAAGATTATTTAATGTCTTTACAAATACAAGTGCTTTTTTAATACTTACTATAATAGCTTGATACTTGCAGTGGGTGCTGTATGCGTGTATTACCATAAAAAATTTGTGTGTTGAGGTAAAAAGACTTTTAAAGCTTAGAGAATTTTATAATACAAAGCAGAGAGTTGAACTAAGTCCAAATTGAAACTCAGTTTGAAGCACTGTTTTTTCTTCATCCAAAACTGAATATGAGCCTTTTTTGCAGCTTTGTTGGAACAACTTCAGTCATATCTCAACTGGTTCAATTCACTGGCTTAAAGCCCCGTAAAAAGGGCACATTGTTGTTTTTAATGGAAATATTTAAATGCTTACCTAAATTCCAAAGCGGTGGATAATTTGGAACGGTTTGGTTATTCCAACTTCTCCTTAGTGTCCTAAAATAATTTCACAGTAATTATTTGCAAATTCTTGTTGCTGTTGCATGACCATATAATGGACTATAAAACTTGTTATGGATGACAAAAGAAAGTACCCTATTTTAAAAAAGCCTTTTCCTTCTGCTTCCTCGCCTGTTTCTCCTGTAGGCCATACCCTGACAAGTGCACTAGAGAACACACTGTTCTACCCACCTCCCAGGATTACCCTGAAGTTAAAAATGCCCAAATCAGCATTAGGAGACTGCAAAAATAACTCGCTGAAGCCTGGCAACAGACCGCTTTCTCCTGACAACAACAGCACTGTTTACAGCAAACGGAGTATGCCAATGTCAAAGGAATCATTTGAAATTAAAGCAAAATCTTATGCCAGGTATCAGCACGACAGCAGAAGTAACGGGCTGCTGGCAGGGATTGGCAAGCCTCGGGGTGAGGTGAAGGATTCTGGCCCCACGCAGCTGATGGAGTTTCACCGGGGCCAGCCATCCGGGAAGCCTTTAGCGCTCCAGGCTGCTTTGCATGGACAGTCTTCCATCGGAAACGGGCGGGTGCAGCAGGACAACTCAAGGCTGGTGTCCAAATCCAATGGTCTGATCGGCAGGGCTGGAGATGTGAGCCAGAGAGACAGCTCCAGCCAGACATCCTATGAACAAGAGTCTGTGCTCACAGCTCACTTGGCCAGCCAGAGTGGATTCCGAAAATCCACCATAGAACATTTCAGCCGGTCCTTTAAAGAGGCTACCAACAGTCTGGTGAGGACCACGGAAGATCTCCGGTGCTGTGAAAAGCCAACAAGGAGACTTGCAACAAAAGATCGCTTGTGGAGCAAGCAGACACTTGAAGGTGCTCCATACCAGGACAACGATGGGTACTGTCCTGACTTAGAGCTGAGTGACTCTGAAGCAGAAAGTGATGAAAACAAAGAGCAAGTGAGGTTAAGACGAAGTAGCTCAGAGAGAGAAAGCCCAAGTAAGGACTTTGGAAGAGACTGTCACAATAGGAACAAAAAAAATATGATATCTCACAGTTCGGTACAAAGGTGATTAGAAGCCCCCACGGGGTAATTCAGCCTTTATGTATTCCAGTGTACCAGTGCAAAGCTCAGCATCAAAAGGTTCCAGAAAATAGTCTAGGACCTATTTAGGAAGAGCTGCAGTAGGGGATGGGGGAGGGGAGAGAAAGCAGAGTGGTTTTGCTCAACTGTGAATTGGTTTGCAGTCTTTGCAAGGTTAGCTCAGTTATCCACAAAGTCACATGGAAATTGTGTGTTGTATCCGAGGGTAACATCTGGGAGAGCACAAAGTGGTTAATTGTGCAAAAATTCAGGAAACTGCTTCCCCCTTGCCAGCTTAAGTGCAAGGCACCGTGTGCATGTGGAAGCAGTCTTGTAGTGGTGGACAGGTTTTAAAGAAGTCCTTGCATTGCTCTAATGTGTTGCAAGGGACTGCAAACGGAGACACTGAAACTGCATTGTTACGGCACCTGCAGTATGGCTTTGATCCAGCAGTGCACTTGCGGATGTGTTAGAAAGTTAAGCACGTGAAAAGTCCTGCTGGTTTCCCCCGGGAACGTTTGTGCTCAGATATCCCAGCACATGCCGGTGTGCTCTGCTGGATCAGGCCCAAAGTGACTACTAAGTGATGATCCCCTTCTGTGGGAGGCTTTGAGCTGCAGTGGCGTTTGCAGGCTCCCTGTGGTGGAAGCAGGCGTTGCTGGCGCTGCCAAACTCGCTGACCTCTAGATGTGCCCCCATTCCCTGCTTTTGCTGAAGGTTGTGTTTCTCTTCACAATAATTCGCTTATTTTGTAAATATACAACTTCTAGTACTCCAGTTTTTTTAATCTCTGTACATAGATGCTTGTTGTGGGATGCACTTGTAAATATTTTACCCAGCTAACAAGTACAGATGGCTAATTTTGTGGATAGTGTTTACAAAAGTAGATGTACTACTTCAAAGAAAAATGCTATTTGACACTTACATTTAGGCAATCACCGGTGATGCCAGGTTCCTCTTGAAACTGAGATTTCATATCCAGAGGTGTTTTTACCTGGTATTTTTAAAGTCAGCTGAATTAGAAATAATTTTAGCTGAATTTTTTTTCAGGTGCAAATTTTCAACCCTGGTTGCCTGAACACAGGCATAGGAGTTTTCTGGCATCTAGGTCTTTAAAATTTTAGCCAGTCGTCATTTAGAGTATGATGGTTTAATTAAAAATGTTTTTTTTTTTTAATTGCTGAAAATCTGCAATTTTATTACACTGCTTTTCAACCTCTGGATTAGTTGCTGTTTCCCAGTCTAACACATTTTTTGTAAATCCTTTAAAATCGGCAGTTGTTATGTAGTGATTAAATTTCAGCCAGTACTGATAGAGGAGTTGAGAAGGGAAGGCAATGAGTCCCTTTCTGTTTGTTTCAAAGACAACAAGATTTTTGTTTGAATGCAAACTAACTTCTTATTTTACAGATGGTGTTGTGTTGATCAACAAAGCTACTGCACTGGTTTTGTCTGAAATGCTGTACATTTCATAAACAGGCAACATCCTCTGGCCCCACATCACTGGCTGAAACGACCCATAGGTTGTGTAGGGCATGCTGTACAACTCTGTTGAGGGTTCAGTTTTGTCTACAAACAAAAAGGTGTTCCCCACACAGCGTGAAGATGACTATGCAGGATCTGAATATGAAGCAGCTTGTTTCGCTTCATAGATTTAATTTATTGCTTTTAGGTTGGGAAATGGCAACAATATTTTCAGATTTGTTTTAAACTTTGAAATCTCCCTAGTTGCAATAGGACAAGCAGGTCAGGTGCTGGAGGACTCTTCAGTAGTGAAATAATAAAAAAAAGTATACTTGGCCAATCTGCTCTGTTTGCTTCATGCATCTTAATGTTTTTTTGTTTTTTTTTTTTACTTCTTGATTTTATGTATATTTGTGTAATTGATCTTTCTAGAGCTGTATCTTCAAAATTATTTCTTTTGGTGTAAATATGCAGTAGCAATTTAGTTTTCCACATATTTTATTTTTATGGGAAATGCTTTGTGTTCTAAGCCATGGGTCATTCAGAATAAGTAAACAAATGTATGTTCATTTGTATTCCGATTCTGATTCTCTTAGTTCTCCTTCAATATTTATTAGTAATCCTCTCTCACTGCCCATGAAATTTTATAAAGCTTTTATTGGGAACACTTATCTGGGAGGTCAGCAAAGTGTTCATGTTATTTTGTGGCTGGAAGCATATGATGGAAGAGAGGGAAAATGGTGCTTCAGCAAAACTCAGTGTTTCTGCTCTTCTGGGGTTATCAATTCAGTTGTTTCCAGTCTGGGCAATGGTTTTGCTAATTTTTACATTATTTTAATAGACATATGAAGGAGCCCTTGGTTATGTAGTTCTCAAGTATTGTCCCCAAAGTGCATTTGCTAGTTTTTATTGTGCGTTCGGTGGCTAACTGTTTGAAGTATTACCTCTTAACCTTATTTGTCAATTTTTTGTTGTGTTTTTGCATTTTGTTTTATATATATAAATATATATATATATTCAATTTTCCAAGATGGACTCGGTCTTTTTCAGATGTCCCCTTTTTACAAGTACTTTTTCATTAAATTATGAAACTGCTAACAATATTTTCATTTGTTGTGATTTATTCAGGGCTTTACCCTCTGTGCCTGGCAGGTTGTAAAACTCATCAGTACTGTGTCCATCAGGAGTAAATTATTTCTGCAGATTTGGCAATACTTTAGCAAGTTAAGTATCCAGGAAAACCCTTCCCCTTCAGCCTCCCAAAAAAGAGTCGCTGAGCTCTAATTTGCTGTGTATAGCAAATAGTGCAAGCCTGGCTTTTGTTTCTGCCTAGCTGAGCAAATGTAACAGACCATTTGCTGCCCTGGCCTCACTTTTCAATGTATTTGCTTATGCTGTAGTATGGCTGGTTTTCCCTGGTCAGACAAAGTGAGGTATAGAGGAAGAGCTGTAGCCAGGCCTTCTGTCTGATCCCTCTTCTTGTACCCCGCAGACGTGCGCAGCTGAACACTCACCAGTCTGCATGGAAAGGACAGAGTGGGGTGAGCACGTTCCTGGGTTCATGTCGGCTTCATGTCGGTTTTACCCGACCTTTTGATGTAGTTCCCCCTGCTCCCACAGGCCGGTGCTGTGAGGTACCTTGCTGGCACAGAGGAGCTGCTCCCTGGGCTAGAGCAAGGAAGAAGGGAAAATAAGAAGGTGGAGGGAAAGGTGCTGGGCTAGCTGCATAACTGATCCCATAGCATCCCTCCTGTTCTGACTGACTCTGCAGCTAGCAGCCTTCAAGAAGGATGGGATTTGCAATGTGGGTGTTGCAGGCAGCAGTGACCCTCCTGCCTGCGATGGGTCTGGCAGCAGCAGAGTCAGGGCTGAGCAGCCAACAACACACTTGTGGACTGGCTTAAGGACTGGCGTGACTGAGCAGGTGGCCCCAGGCATGCTGGAACTGCAGGTGGAGAAAGCTTGGGTGAAATGGAGCCCAAATCCCTCAGCTGAAAAGCAAAGAGGAGGTAAAAAAAGGGGAAAAGGCAGAAAAGGTACAGACAGAAGGGAAGAAAAACCAGCACTAGGAAGAAGCAGTAAGCGTTGGACTGTCAGTTGTTTTTCAGGACCAGCATTTCTTCTTCCCTAAAGGCATCTTGCAACAGATACCAGCAACAGACTTCCTTGTTGTGACCTTCTGACAGGTGGCTTCTAATTCCCTCTCATACAGTCTGCTTGTGGCTGGGATGTGAGGAAAGATAGGGCCAAGGAAGGAGATTGGTGTCCCTATCAATTTGGGAACAGCTATTGTTGGTTTATAGTCTTTTCAAATAACTAAGTGTGCTTACTTGTTGATAGTAATATGGGCCAAGGACTAAGGAGCTGCACAATGGTTCCGAGCACCATCATTTCTGCATTTATGTTTCTGCCCTAAAAGAAATGTTTCTCAGTTATAACTTGTGTATATCACTTGTGGAATGTTTTCTTTGCAACATGAATCCCAAACGATTGAAGGAGAAGTTACAAATGTTTGGCTATTAAATGGAAGCCTGAAACATTCCCTTGATTTTGATGTGGTACCTCTGGCGACCTGTACAGGCTGTACTGCCGACGCATGATGTGGATCTGATACCTGGGAGGGACCCAGTGTTCAAAGCCTGCCTCTGTGAGCTGAGATAATCCAGCGAAACCACTCAACCACTCATTTTGATCGTTGGGAATTTGGATGATCCCAGTACTTGTAAAGGTTTAGCACTGCAGGGAATTGACACATCTATTAGGAAAATATGCTTTTGATGCGAATTAAAGAACAAAAGCTGCTTGCACAACCGGGGAGCTTGGCATGCAAGGGAAAAATACCGAGGAAGGGCAGAGATGGAAAACAATGGAGTGCCTCAAAGCGACTTCCTTAGGAAGAAATGAAGACACAGACTTCTAGGCTCTGGTTTCATTAGAAATGCCCTGCTACTGCTGCTTCTGAACCTTCCTTTTACACTAGCTTCATGGGTGAACACTTTTGCCACTCCTGAGGTGAAACTGCGATATGTCCCTCTTGCAAAGATGATGGTGGGATAACTGCTGCCAGGCTCTGCTAACCAAGTTTAGCAGGATGTGACAGCTGGATGAAAGTGACTGCAAGCACAGACTTCTGAAATAAAATGTTACATAGCAGTTGGGTAAGTTGTTTGAAAATAGCGAATGTGCATGCCTATTTCTGTTGCTCAAGTTCACCCCTCTGCAGAGAGCTGGGATAAATTTGTGACCACGTGGTTGTAGAAGAAGCAGCCTCGGATATTTGCTCATTAGTTTCCTTGCCTCTGTGTATGCAGCTTCCAGATAATCTTTCTTCTTTTCAGTAGGCTTCTTTTGTCTGGGACAACCTCCTGGATCCACCTTGCCCTGCCCTTTCTCTGGGATTCTTCTTCTGTTTCAGGCTGGGCAGATCCTCCCTGCCTTCTTCCCATTGCTTTCTCAGCAGCCTTGGAGCTGGGTATCTGCCTCTCCTAGGCTGCTTTATCTGATATACATTGTTTTAAATCTCTAGGTAGGCTCTATAATGAGACCGTTATGGTTTCTTTTGGCACAAACATCCTGAAGACATTTTTTCTGGTTTCTGTTGATTTTCCTCAGGTGCTGCCCCCACCCACGCTAACCCGAGGAGAGAGCACTGGGGAGCAGGACACAAGTTGTATTTTGACAGTTCCATAACAGTTCCAGAGTTGTTCTGCTCACCAAGTCGGTGGGCCAGTGTCCTGAGGAACAATTTAAAACTTAGCACAACAGCAACATAAAAGGAAGGTGCCATCAAGAAATCTCCTGGTCATCTGAGAGCTCTTAAGCTTGTGACAGACTTCAAGAGTAGTACCTATAGTGTTATATGCCATTTGGGAAAATGGCTCTGGTTATACCTCAGGAAGTGCAGGCCCTAGTGAGGGAATGAATCATCTGAAGGGGAAAAACACCTCTAAACTAGCCCACCCACTTCACCTGAAACCGCAGTGTCTGGCTGCATTCCTTTGTAGTTCCTTGTCTCAGAAGGGTGGTGCTGAGTAGTTTGGGAACCCCTGTCACTGGCATTTTAGATGTCATTTGCATATCGTTGAATGGAACCTGACCAAAGCGCTTTCCCTCCTTAAAACTGGCTCACCTATTGTTCTGTTGTCTCCTCTAAAATGAAGTAGGGGCATTGTTTTGTCCTTTTCCTGATTAATCATTATACAACTAGCCAGACATATCTCCTGGATAAAGGAAGCACAGGGACCTAAAAACTGGATGAGCCAGGTGATGCAGATATTAATAAGCAAGTTGTAGTTTACACTCGTTACAAATGGCAGGTACATAAACCAGACTCCTCAAATTGTCTGGTTGAACATCTTAAATTAAAGCTCTGTGAAGTCACCCTAAATCTGCAGTTAATTTGAAATTTATTTTTGATTTGGCCAGAAGAAGGATTTGCATGCCTGTAAGCTGCAAACACTGAAAGCACTGTTGCTGAATCAGTTATTTGAATGAAAGATGCTGCCTTTCCCTGAAGTCCTGGCTCTGTTGCATGACCTCTGTTGTGACTATAGTTTTGCAGCTGCTGTAGCACATATCAATGCTCGTTTTTTTTATCCTGAGGCAAGCAAAATGCAAATCCAGGTCACATGGGGTACAAAGATCAGAAAAGTAAGGCATTAATGAAAAATGTCTTGGCTGTGCTCCACTGAAGAATGCTTTCTGAAGCACCCTGTTGCCCAACTGCTCCCGGTACAGAGTGGAGGTCTGGACAGGCACAGGCTGGGAACTCCAGATTTGTGAGGCAGCTTAAGGAAGCAGAAACTTGCACTTGTTGGTGTTCCTCTGACAAAGAAGTTGGAGATACGTGTGTGACATTGTGAGGGTATTCATGAAGCACTGGGGAGACTGGCTGCAGTGGGAAGGGTCACACATTTGCTTAAACATTGTATTCCTAAGTGAGAGATGCTTTTCATGAGCCTATGGCCAGTACAGAAGGAGTTGTGCTGAAAGAAGTCTGTATAATAAACTGTAATAAGTACAGGGGACAATTGTCATTTTTGTGAAAACTGGTCTTTAAAGGCTAAATACTTCAATGTGACTTCATGGTGATTTAGTGCAATCCTTGGTAGAACAGATTCCCTGTCTGAGATTCTTAATTCATTCTTCATTAACTTGTGTGACAGTGGTAAGTGTTAGACACATAAATTAGTCAATGGGCACAAATCTGCAGGTGCCACCTTCTTCCAAGCAGACATTTGCAAACATGGAAAATGGAGTACTTTGGAAAATATTTTATTATGGTTAAATATGCAACTGTGATCATTCAGACTAGTAAACAATTGAAACTTCTTAGCAGTTTGATCTCTCCTGGAGTTACTTGTTGCTTGTGAACAAGTAAAACTTGACCTGGATACACAAGCCAATTCCAAGAACTATACTTGGCTGCAAACAAGTACATGGCAGTGCCAACTCTTGTTTTCCAGTGAACTGATTGCAGTGACTGATTTTATGTTTCTACCTCTGCTCTTGCTCAGTGTTTTTTGCTTGTCCCTCCATCTGTGTATTCCCAAATGCAGTATTATCTGCTAGTGGAGAATTCCCACGTGCCCACTCTGGTTGCCCTAATGGATTTAACAGGTTTGCACTGAGGTAGTGGCTCCTTTGGCTCCACTGCCCTTGGTGCAGGCCCTGCTCTCAGCTGTACCTTGTCCATCTGCCAAGGAGGCCTGACAGGCTTCATACTCAGAGGCAGCTTTGGGACACAGACAGCTGATATACAGCATTTGCACTTCATACCAGCCATGGATAAAGGCCTAGTGCCCTCCCAACTTCAAGCAGGAAGGAAGACTAACAGTAGTAAAGACTACAGGTGAAGGAAAAAAGACAAGGATTGCTCTAAAGATGAAGAAATATCAGGCTCATAAAAGGAGAGAACAACTGCAACTTTCCAGGAATGAGTAGAAGTAAAACCCAGTCTCTATAGCACCTGAAATAGTTCAGCATCTTTTCTTGCTTACAGTCATTGAAGGTGGGGGGATTTTTCCAGCTCTGTGGTGCTCTGGGCTGTTCAGAACTGCTGAGCGTTTCCTGACTGGCAAGAAGGGTAATGGCTTCTGGCAGGCTCAGGGAACCTGCAGGCTGGGGGAGGCCTGTGACTTCACCTTACAAGGGCTCCTGCATCACAAAGATCTCCTCTTTGTGTTCTTCATGGTTGCAGAAAAGTAAGAATTCCACTTCCCTGCTCCCTCTGACCATGTAGAATAAATGCTAAACTACCAGCGTGTCCTTGGGAAGCCACAGAGGTGCTGTGCAAGCTCCCTATCAGCCAGATTTGAAGGCCATACTGTAGACTCTGTGGCTGTGGTGCAACAGTGGGAAGGCACAAGGCAGCACAGTCATTGGCAGCCAGCCCTTTTGTGCTCTTCTCTCCCACAGTGAACTGGTATAGGCAGAAGACCTCATCTGATGCTCTCTGTGAAGGCACCACACCATGGTTTCCTCCTTGCTCTACCTTTCAACAAGCTTGGATTAGCCATTACAGAGAAGACAAAGCAAGGGTGCTGTCCCATGTAACTAGAGATCCAAGCTCCAAATATATGGCACAGAGTTTGTGTTGTAACCTAGTTCTTACAGAAGCTGTTAATTTTCTCCCAAGGTGTGTGCCAGCACACGGCTTGTTTTGATGCCTCCAAACCATGCTGGCAAATGCTTAAGTCAGCAAGGAACAGAGAGACTGGCCAGGTGAGTTGAGGTTGTATCTGTTGTTGCTGCTGGATTCAGTAAGCTCTTGCATTGTATCCCAAACGGTCTTGTAGTGTGCAAAGACAATGGGAGAGCAGTAAATGTGGCTAAGCTTTGTAAGAAGCAATAATTGTTATAATTGTTCTTCATTGTACTTAATGAGTTCTTTTCATGAGGTTTTTTTTTTTTTTTTTAATTTCTTCATCTTCTTTCCACGTTGTAAAATGTATGGGAAAAAAGGAGAGAGATGTGGCACTCTTTTCTGGATGTTTCTCTGTGTTGGTTGTTGCTAATACTTTGCTTGCCTCAGGTCTGAGATGAAATCCTGCCATTTGTTGTACATGCAGCAGTAGGACAAAGAGAAAATCGTTGCTAAGCTCTGAAGGAATACCATGGAAGCCTGTAAAATAGAAGTCTAACTGCTCAGATAAGGTGACAATAAGTTAATGAATACCACATCAGTACTCTATCAGAAGAAGCTACATGAAACACATGTTGGTAAGGTCATGTAGCCCATGAACTTTCCAAATATACCACTAATAGAAAAAAATGTGACCAAGCAAAGCCTGGGCTGTGACCACTTGCTTTATGAATAAAGGCAACCAAATAAAAATATTCAACAGAAGATAATTGCCTGGAGGAGGCTGTATGATAAGGAACAGATAAAATCTCTAAGAGGAGCGGTGTGAGGACTACCTCCTAAGAGACCCTGCTAGATGCTATGTGATCACTGGTGTGCAGTGCCCCTTGAATAATAGGACTGCTACACAAGCCAGCGGGAAACCAGAGTGTAGATGGGGAAGAGGCGAGTTTTGGAGCAGCTGAGTTAATTCTGGTTTGTGGGGGGACAGCAGCAAGCCAGCCTGTGCCTGCCCTTGTGCTCCTGAATTTCCAGGAGGAGACACGCAAGGTGTGGAGTAGTGAAACTGAGGCCATTTGATGTCACTGATCCCAGTGGGTATCACCAACTCCAACTAAAGGCTATGTCAGGTATATAAGTATATCATGGGATGCTGAAGAGGAGACCTGGGATATAAAAAGTACCCAATGCTTTGAGACTTGAGGAGTCTGGGAGTCTCCTTGAGACTGGGAACTGTAGTGGCCATAGCACAGAGACAAGCAGGTGCAGCAGACAGCTGTGTCTGAAAATTTTGATGCCAGTTGTTTGCCTTGTGCCTTTGGAAGTTTTTGAGACTGTACAGCATGGGGAGTAAAAGAGGACAGGGCACACTGAAGGCCCAGGATTTCTGGATAACCAAGGTGCTGCTGCAGGAGCTGTGAAAGATCCTTGGTGCTGAAAATCAGGGCCAAGTCTCTGTGGCCACCTACACCAGAGCAAGAAGGCAGAGAGAAACCAGCCTCTCCAGGGCTGAGAAACCTGGTCACTGCGGTGAGAAAGCTCTTCTCCGGAGCTCTTTTCCCTCCCTGCAGCTCTTGGAAGGGGGGGTGCCGAGCCGCGGCCGCTTGGACAGCCGCCACCGCTCGCTGCTGGCGCTGGCCTTGCCCGGAGAGGAGGATCCCGAAGGGCCCGGCAGGACAGCCCGGCCGGGCGGGGCCGTCCCTGGCGGGGGTACCCAAGGCGCGGCCGCTTCGCCTCCCCGAGCCCGCTATAAGAGCGGCGGCGGGAGCGCTCCTGCGCGGCCGGGAATAGGCACGGCTGGGAATAGGCACGGCCGGGGCGTGCTCGGGGGCGCGCGTCGTTATTACTGTTAGTTATTAATATTTACTACTGTTGCTCTTCTGTCCCGTGTGCACAGGCAGGTACGTAGGTAGACACACACGCATGTGTGTACATGACACGGCAGCACCCGCGGTGCGCCCCGGCGGCCGGGCGTGCGGGGGCGGACCCGCCGGCGGAGCGGAGCGGAGCGGCCTGCGCCTCCCTGCGCCCGCCCGCGCCCCACGATTTCATTTTCCCTCTCCCTTTTATTGTTCCCCCCCTCCGCCCTTTTTTTTTTATTTTGCTTTTTTCCCCCCATTCCCTTTCGTTGCTCCCCGCGGGCTGTGTGTAACACGCGGTGACAATTCCCTCCGCAGGCCATGTCGTCCGTCAGGATCGAGTGCGTGGCCAAGGAGGGCTGCAGGATCGGGGAGTCGCCCGTGTGGGACGAGAAGCAGGACGCGCTGCTGTACGTGGACATCACGGGCAGGAAGGTGTGCCGCTGGAGCCCGGTCACCAGGCAAGCGCAGGCCATTCCCGTGGGTAAGGAGCCGCTGGAAAACCCTGCTGTGTGTGCGGGAGCTGCGTGCTGGGATCGGGTTGTGTCCCTCGGCAGCTGCACGGTGCTCTGAGCTGGAGACCTTCCCTACAGCCTGCGTTTCCTCGGTCGCCAACACGCTGGGAGACGCTAGAAACAGACCAGACCTAATCCTGGAGACTTTCCTATGATGTTTTGCTACTGGGTTATGTTTGATCTATTTCTTTTCCTTGTAAGTTGTCCACAGCTCGTTCTCTTTTGTTCTCACTTTGACTTCTGTTGGTGTCTGCTATAGTTCTGATGTGAATGATCAATACTCATAACATTTTCTGTATTGAAAGAAGATTTCCAATAACGATTTAAGAAGTTCATACTTTTTTAAGGTAGTGGTGTCACCATCTAGAGTCTCAATGGTTCAAGTATTTTTTCCAGAAAGGAACAGATATGCTAACTCACATTTAAAAAAGGATTGCAGATTTACTGCTGGATGTGATAAAGTAAATATTTGTGTTGGGAGACAGCTCCTTAAGTGGTTTCAGTACAATTTATTATTTTCTCATGTTCAATAACATTTGGCGAAAATCAGTTTTTCCGACCTATAAACTGTTCACACTATTCACTAGAAGCTAATCTGGGTTTATCTGCCTTTCAAATTACTGTAGTTGCCAATTTCAAGATGAGAGAAGGCCTGATACTAATTTTGGAAGTGTTGCTTCCCAAACTTACTTCCTCTTAGCTTAGCTGAAGGAGTGTGCTTCTCTCTGCCTCTTTGCCTCTTTGCCCCCAAACTGATCTACTGTCAGTTGTCTAGTCTTTTACTTGTGGCCTCTCTGGAGATGTGGAAGGGAGAGCAGCTGAAGTATTTTTTTTTTTTTTTT
>VZTT01021855.1:26762-54921 GCA_013400855.1 Buphagus erythrorhynchus
TTTTTTTTTTTTTTTTTTTTTTTTTTTTTTGTTTCCTCTCTTTAGTAATAGAACAGTTATGATTAATTCCAACCAAAGAATGCCATGTGATTATAGTAGTGGGTTTCTAAAGTGGAAACTAAGAAAAATTACTCATTATTAAAGCTTTTAATAAGAGAATTACAACAACCCCATGCTTAGAAACAACTTCAAATGCCCTTTATAACTCCACAGGGGAAACACCATAGCTGCATAACTGGGCCTGGAGGGGAGACCTCATGGTCAATTTTTTCTTGGGCATAAGATAGTGCTGCAAAAATCAATCAATTCCTGCAGATGCTACTTTAACAAAGCCCTCTGGGGTTGCAGCGGACTGAGCTGGGTGCACAGGCTGAAGCACTCCTTGCACTGGGTTTGTGCAGTGAGTGGTACGGTGGCTGTGTCCTCATGCACCCCTTTGCTCTGGGGTGGTTTGTCAGGAAGGTATGGAGCTGTTCTTGTGGCTGTAGGGGCACCTGGATGTCCAACACCTCCAGTGGACAGCTGTGCTTGTGGGCTGCTCCCCCCAGGGTTGGAGGAACATCCTGGGTGCTGCCCAGGAGGAAAGACTCCTCTAAGCCATGGCCCCAGGCGTTTTCCTGGGAGAGTAGAAGTGGACTTGCAATCCCATGATCTGCTAGGAAAGCCCCTGCTACTGATACAGGCAGAAAACCACTTTTATTAGTGTGGTTGGTGGCAATCCAAAGAGCAGCAAAATTGCTACATGTGGCAGGTGCCACACACAGCTGAGGGGACTCTGCTGCCCTCTGTGCTGGCACGGGAAGAAGGAGTGGCACCCCGGTGCCACTGAGTCACCACCTGAGCTTGTAATCACCTGTTCATCTCCAGTGCTGGGGGCAAATAATATTCACATTTCTGTCATGGTGGTACTGCTGCAGGGCTCCAAAGGGAAGGGGCATCCTGAGCCATGAGCAAACAGCTGGAAAGGAGCAGTTCCTCTTGTCACCCAGTGGTGGCTGGTGGTGGTTATAAATGTTTGTGAAAGTATTACCTAATTATAACCCTGCAAAGCCATAAATACAAGAAATGTTTCAGTTTTGAATTAGGAAATTAGTGATTAGTCCCATTTATAGAAAATCGTATGCCAGACTTGGTTGCCCTGCCTAAAGTTATTATTCCTTAGATTGCATCTGATTGTAGGCTTTTACAGAAATGTTGTCTTTGCACTCACAGGTTTTTTTTACTAATTCCTTTATAATAACTTGCAATTGAGATCTTATGCGTAAAAGCGCAAGTGAGTGTAAACTAATCATGGAGCATTTACTAGTTTTATGTTTTGCTTTAGCTCTTGGGAAGCTCTTCCACTCCTTGGTGTGTTTTTGGTGCTGCTGGAGGTTTGTTTGAGCAGCACAGCAGAGTGTGGGGAGGGGAGGGGTGTCTCTCCTGCTCAGTGTGACCTGTGCCAGTGCAGAGATACTCTGCCTCCATCACTGCAGGGCTCATTTACACAGGAGCTGTGCTAGATAAACACGGTTGCTCTACAGCTATAGGCAATTGATTTTTCTCTTGGAGAGAGGGGAACCCACACAGTAAGCTCTTGTAAAAAGCACGTGTTCCTGTTCCCCCTTTATAAACTTATTTTTTTTTAATAAAGCACCTAACACAACTAGGTGCTGGTAATGATTATAGCTCCTGGTAGCAGCGATAATACTCAAGTTCATGTGACATGATCTGTTTCTATGTATTTAAACATCAATTTTGTTGGTAGAAAAGTAGGTTGTTTCTCTTGCTGAGGTTTTGCTGAGTTCAGTTGACATGTCTAAAGTGGACAGAAAAGAAATGTCTCTTCATAGCACATCTCACTTTTCAATTTCACCCCATTTCCAGATGCTCCTGTGAGCTCCGTGGCTCTCCGGCAGTCTGGGGATTATGTTATCACCCTAGGAACCAGGTTTGCTGCTTTGAAATGGAAAGAGGAGCTGGTAACCACCATTACTCAAGTGGACAAGGATAAAGCAAATAACCGATTCAATGATGGGAAGGTGGATCCTGCTGGGAGGTATTTCGCAGGTATGCTGCAGTCTCTTTCTTCTCTCTGGTGCTTGCTGGGTTTTGGTGATAAGATGCAATGATCATTTGTAGATGCAGCAAGTTTTCCTTCATAGTTTAATGGTGGGGATTTTTTTTTTTGTTGTCTTCAAACAGAGTTTAAACCTATTTATATCACCTGGGTACTATGTAATCTGGACTATTTCATTAAAAAGAAGCTGACTACTCAGAGCCTGCCTGGTTTAAGATACTGGGTTTGCCTCTTCCCTGTCAGCTGCTTGTTTTGAATACTGGAAGGGTGCCAATAGAAAATACATTTTCAGTGAGAAATTTATTATGTTGTGTGGTTTGTTCTCCATTACTCAGAATATGATTTCTAAAATCTAAGGGACTATTTATCCTGGAGATGAGAAGGCTCAGGGGATCCCACCTGTATGTACGACTGGGGAGGGAGTAAAAGAGATGGAGGCCAGGCTCTGCTCAGTGATGCCAACTGAAAGACCAGAAGGAGTGGGCACAAACAGAAACTCAGCCAATTCTGTATGAACGTAAGAAAACTCTTTTACTGAGGGTGATCAAACAGTGGAACAGGTTGTCCAGAGGGAGTATGGAGTCTTCATCCATGGAGATCTTCAACACCCAACACTGGTGGGAGGAACCTGTGGTGTTTGACCCTGCTCTGTGCAGGGGGTGATCCTGGATGATGTTCAGAGGTGCTCTCCAGCCTCAGCTGTGATCCTGTCCTCCTGTTTTTTAAAACACCCTTATGTGCTTCTGCTCTGTCGTTCAGTCCTGAGGCCTACCTTGATCTGCATTTACCCAGCCTCTCAAGAGCTGGTCTCAACTGCCAACTTCAACCTGCAAAGATGAGATTTGCTTTAAAAGAGGCTTTAATGTAAGACTCATTCTTAGGGAGGAGGTAATTTTTTTCCACTCTCTCAGCTCTACAAGACATTAAGATTTATTGTAAGTTAAATGCTGACCACACCTGTCTTAATATATGAATGACTGAATAAAACATTTTTCAGGAATCATGCTGCACACCATTTCTGCCGCAGAAATGTCCAACAAAAGAACAAAGCCTGTGTTTTGCCACATTCTGCTAAAAACAAGCACTTTGCAAGTCCACCTTTTCCTTTTGCTTTTAACTCAGTTTCTTCCTCAAATTTCAGAAGCCCCCTGCACAGCTCCATTCTACGTTAGCAGTGTGATCACCATCATAGTGAGAGGCTGCCCCTGAACCTGGAGGAGAATCCATTTGCTCTGAACCTGCTTTCTCCCTTTTGTCTCTGCACAGGTACAATGGGAGAGGAGATCCGTCCCGCTGTGCTGGAGAGACACCAGGGCTCTCTGTACACTCTCTTCCCTGACCTTTCAGTGGTGAAGCACTTTGACCAGGTGGACATTTCTAATGGGCTGGACTGGTCACTGGATCACAGAACCTTCTTTTACATTGACAGCTTGTCCTACTCAGTGGATGCCTTTGATTATGACCTACAAACCGGAAAAATTGGTATGAATGGCTGTATTCTAAAATAATTGTTTGTGCCTAAAGATTGTGAAGTTTGTTTCTGCTCTGGTTATTACACAGAGATGATCAGAGCTTTGGGAGCACTTACCCAGAAACCTCTTTTGAGCAGAAAGACAGAAGCCATGTTAACATCTGTCTGCGTAGGCTCCTGGCTCAAACCAGTCAGGGTCGTTTGGTAATACTATAAAGTATTTAAATTGCGTGGCAGTTTGAGTAGTAATCTGTACTACTGTTACTAAACACAAGGCATATCTGATCTTCCAGTAAAAAGGACAAAGTGTATCTCATCTGTCTCTTCTCATGGCTGCGTGTTTTTTTTTTTTACTGGCAGCAAAGTGACAGCAAGCTTGTAGTCTTGTGCAAAACCTCTGCCAGTTTCCCTGGATATCTTTTCACTCTTCACCCTGTTTTGTGTTTTAAAATACAAGCTACTAAGTGAAGATTCTGCAGAAAGAACAAGGCAACAACGGTAGCAGTAACTCAAAGCTTCCTTCATTAATTTAAAACAACACAACGCCTTAAGGGCTTCTACAAGCTTGGGCAAAAGAAAAATTCCGGTGACTTGGACTATTAATTTGCTTTTGAGTACATGGGCTGCAGTATTTTGCTTTAAAAGAACCCAGCCAATTTGATGTTTAGTTTTAAACCTCTGAATTTAAAGTAATTTTGGATGTAGCACCTTGTCCTAATGTCTCTCTGCTATGGCTTACAAATGACTTTTTCTTTGGGAAATTAGGAACTTCTCTCTCTCACTCCTTCTTGCTTGCTCTTTCTGTGGGCAGCCTGACAATCCCCAGGAGCAAAAAGGAAACTCATTAAAAATATTGCTGCATATGAGAAACATTGAAGCTGTCAGAGCATAAAATAAACAGTATTGGAAAGTTTGGTTAATTTTCTTTCATAACAGTGGATAAAAGTTTAGATAGAGTTGTTTATTTTTAGGTCGATAGTGTGCCTTTGAAATCGATGCTTTTCCTAACTCTGTGTTTATGTAAGCTCTCAGTTTATAGATCTGAAGGTCAGTTTTGTGTTGGAACAGTGATTATTGGCACTTTCCAGCAAACTGTTTGAAAAGTCTCCAGCTGGAGCAACTCATACTTGAAATGATTCAAACTGCTTTTAGAACAAGTAATTAATTTTATGAATATATCTAACATTAATTTATTCAGTTACTCATTTAATATTGTAAGTAGGGAACATGAGTGGTGCAGTAGAAATGAAAGCCAGAAAGAAGGATTATACTTTCAATGGATAGAAACTGATCCACAGGCTTTCATGCTGAGAAACAACTGTCTTGGGAAGCAAACAGAGCAGCAGACACAACCTATTTCTTTCATGGGAAAAAAACTCAGGGCCTCAGCATAGCTTTTGAAAATAATAGTACAAATAACTCTGCTGGGCTGTGACTGATAAAAATTTTAACAACTGTCTCACTTAGTTCTGTGGTTTTTCTACCCTGCAGGCAATCGTAGGAGTATATACAAACTGGAAAAAGAGGAGAGCATTCCTGATGGGATGTGCATTGACACAGAAGGCAAACTCTGGGTGGCTTGTTATGATGGTGGGAGAGTGATTCGCCTTGACCCTGAGACAGGTAAGTCCTTGCAAAAGATGGACAGGAATTTTGTGTTAAACAAAACAAAAAAAAGAAATAAAAACAAAGAGTGAGACGTGGTGGTTTTTTTTGCCTCACAGAAATGGTATATCTGCTCTTTTTAAAAAACACTGCTTTTTTGCTTTTTTAAATTATTATTTCAACCAATTTTATGTCCCTTCTCTCAAAAATTACCTTTGTAAATAAGTCTCCTTTGTTCCCAGCATCTGTAGTGTTGGAAAAGATAAAGTCGCTAAGAAGTCTACTTGTGTTTAAGACCAGTGTTTGTCTCATTGATAAATGGGAAAGATGACTTAAACCATTTTTGAGTCTTGTTTCTTAATTTAGTGTATCATTTTTGGCAGCCTACTGGATTTTATTACAAGTCCCACAGGACACTGATGCCAGCAACATCTTTTTTATTGTTGGAAGTTATTTGCACGATCGATTTTGCAATGAAATAATTAAAAAATGTTTAATGAATTCCACAGCATTTTATCATTCCCACAGTAATGTCTTGGGTGTGCCCATTGTCTGAGTCTGTTGTTCATTGCTGCTCTCATTTGGACTCTAGTGATGTGCCAGGGATGATTTACTCTGGGTAGAAAACACATGTAAATCACTCAAGGGGAACTGAACCACACTGGCTGCAAGGGCCCGCTGGGTGAGAATGGGAGCATGATTTTGTCAGATCCCAGACAGCATTAAGTTTGCATCATGCAGCAGAAGAGCAACTGCACAGGAATACATCTGGATCCTAGTAGAAGCCTTGGGGTTTTGTGGGAGTGTGCATTCAGGGACACCAGTGCCTTATCTGCAGTGCACAGCAGACCCTGGCACACGTGCACTAGCCTTGCTTCTGACTCTGCTGGAAATCTTTACCTGAGGCTCAGGCTGTGCTTTCCCCCTCACCTTTTGATCTGTACCAATCCAAAGTCTTGCCAACCTGTGGGACTTTTGCAGAGTCTGCACCCCAGCCCGAGGAGAAGGAAGCTCCAGTTGGGAGATGCCATCGGTGCTGGCATTATTTCTGGACCCACATCCTCTCACTCTGGTGGGCAGAACACTCCTTGGTGACATCCACCAGCCCTCTGAATACCCTCCTGGGGTTGTAGATTAAATAATTTTTCCTCTCTGGTTCACTATATCTGCCTTTCTCCTGCCTGGCCTTTTTTTTTCTCCCTGACCTTTTTTTTCCTTACTTTTTTCACTTATTATCCTTTTCCTTCTCCCTTTTGGAGGTGTTTTCATATGGGAAAGCTCGAAGGAATAGTGTCTATAAGGAGATGCATATGGATAGTAAGAATATTGATGGCAGAGTACATATCCCTGATGCACTCCCAGTCTTTAACTATGCTCACAGATGGATGAGGTACTGATGTGTTGGTAGTGTATTTCTCTTCTATGAGCCTGTTCTTCCCCCTCACCCATGTCATAGCACCTGCAGGGAGCAGTGTTACAAAATTTCACAGGGTAAATGTCCATGTCAAAAAGAGCCACCTTTGTTTGTGAATATCTCATTCTATAATTTTAAAATAATACCTAAAATCTGAAATTTGCTGAATTCTGAATGGATTGTAATTATTTAGGGAGATAACCCAGACAGGTTTAAAGAGAATTCTGTGAAAGCCTCTTTTAATGCACAATAGCCATTAAGTGTGGCTTGAATGGCTGTCAGCCAGTTGCAGATACATCCACTGATAAAGAGCTCATCAAAGCACGTGAGGGATTTTCAGGTTTCAAAGATAACAAAGCCTGGACTTTGTTTCTAGGGCAATGGGACGAGGAAACTTGTTTGTTTGGCATTTTTCCTAAGTCAAGGTTTTGAGGTCCAGGGTGAAGCAGCTTTTTGGGTCAAGGCTTCTTTAGCAGAGGTAGCTGCTGCCTTTAGATTGAGGATGTGCTACAGGGAAAGGCTGATGGCTGATGCCATGGAGTTTGCAAAGGACTCAAGGGATGTCTAACTTATATGTTACCAAGTCTTGTCATAGCTTCTGGTCACTTAGTTTCCTGCTAGTTTTATTCTTTAAATTGGAATCCTAGGCTGGAAAAGACCTCCAAGGTCATGGAGTCAAACCATCAGCCAGCACTGCCAAGTCCACCCCTAAACAATGTCTTTAAGTGCCACATCTACATGGTTTTTAAATACTTTTAGGGATGATGATTCCACCACCTCCCTGGACAGCCTGTTCCAATGCTTGACAACCCTTTCAGTGAAGAAATTTTTCCTAATGTCCAATCTAAACCACAATTAAATATTTTATAGTTCTTCCTAATGATTGTTTTTAATATCCTTTGACTTTTATAGCATCAAAAAAATTTACTACATTTGTCTCTTCTATAGAGACCAAGCACTAATTACCAACAGTAATGCTTCACATAGATTGTAGAGCATCCAGGTGCAGATTTTCTTGAAACTCCAGGGAGACACCGCAGAGCTTTGTAAGTTATATTTTCCAGGCTGTTATCCACTGGGAGCAGTCTACAACTGCAACCAGGGTCTATCCCCTTGTTTTTGGGGCTCATGCCTCTTTTCCTACAGTCCATGTTTTATCCTTTTGAATGCCCTTCCCACTCACTTTCTCCCAGACTTAGTGTCAGTCAGTTTCTAGGGTTCCCAACATCAAAGTTACTTTCCTGCTATTTCAACACACCACTAAAGTTAGTTGCTGTAAGGGGACCAAGCCCTTTACACATGCAGTTGGGAGGCCAGAGAAGTAACATATTTTGTAAGGAAATTCATGTGCTTTAGCATATTTCTAGAAAGAGAAAGTCACTTGTAGGTCCACAAAATAGGCATAATGAGAATAGGCTGTTATTGCCCAGGATTAGCAGAAATTTTGGAAAAATCTGCTGCAAGATATCTCAACAGCTTTCTGGTTAGGGCTAGAGGGAATCTGTTTGCTACCATCATTAAGACCGTAGGTATTGTTGGCATAAAAATTGTGTAGTATTATTTATGGTAGGACTAGTTTTTTATAAGCATCAGACATGTCCCATGATCACTATTTTATGCAAGCTTGATTTGAAAGACTATTGAAATTTCAGGAAAAGCTTCTAGGAATTAATCTTCCTTAACCGCAGGCAGTAGAGGTGTAGCAGGAGGTACACCTCCGTAATGCTGCACGAGGTCTGCTAGCTCCAGGCTGCCTTTGTAGTTAAAAGTAGAAAAGTCAGCAGGTCTAGGGTGTGATTCATGTGACCTGTTTTAGAGAGGAATTCTATCCCATTTCCATTGACTCCGTGGATAGCCTAGATGATGAGCTCAGATACGTGTTTGTGCCGTGGATGTTAGCACTTAATTAGAGGACAAGCTGGGATTGAAGTGGGATTTGTTGGTGATACCTGAAACTGAAACTTGTCAAATGATACATCATCAACAGGATTCACAGAAGTCTGGTTTCTCCCTGTTATGGTGCTCATCAGTCAGGATGGGAACTCCCCCAGCCCTGGTTCTCACTTTTGCAGAGCACCTGGCTCCACAATGGTTATTTGTGATAATTTGTTTAAATTTCTTGTTCTAAGTAGACAAACAGATAACATCATGCATGTTTTCCTCCAGGAAAAAGACTCCAGACTGTGAAACTTCCCGTAGACAAAACAACTTCCTGCTGTTTTGGAGGAAAGGATTATTCAGAAATGTATGTGACTTCTGCCAGTGATGGGATGGATAAAGAGTGGCTTTCACGGCAACCGCAGGCTGGTGGGGTTTTCAAGGTGAATAATACTTTCTCCTTTCATTTAAGAAGGCCATTTTTTCACTCCTGATTTTTTCAGGTAACAAAACTCCAGTTCGCAGTGGTGGGAAGCAGGGAAAAAGACAGTTGTTAGAACATTGGTCATATATGTTAAGCTGTTGTTTGTATTTTTTGTTCCTGTTGCAGAAAGTTAAATGCATTTAGAGATTTGAAGATACTTTGGGGTTTAAACTTTGTACCAATGCTGATAGTGCAAATTCTCTATGCAATCATCTCTATACTTCTCCCTCTCCCAGTGCTGTTTGCATTTTCTATTTATGAAAAGGATGGGTAAATACTTACATGTCTTAATCAGTGGCAGATAAAAGCATTTGCTTTTATTTACTTTCTAGTTAACTATCATGAAGTTATCTCTCTAAAAAATTGTTCCACTGGGATTTGTTTTAAAGCCCTGCTCTTTGTGTGCGCATGCCAAAGGTTGCATTGTGAATGCAGAATTAAGGCTTAGCAGTATCTAAGAGAAGAGGCTTTTGGGGAATGGACTCTGGCCTGTGATTACTGAGCTTTAGAGAAAGAGCATGCATTGAAATTCCAGGCTGTGATGAGCTGATGTGTGCAAAATATAGTAGGATGTCAAGTTGGAGGACACAGTCCTCTTCTAAATTAAAGCGTGTCTAGTTGTGTAAGGAAACCAAGTGTCTGATAGTGGTGAATTTTCACTCTATTTTTTTTTCTCTGTGTTTTAACAGATAACAGGACTGGGGGTGAAAGGAGTTCCACCATATCCATTTGCAGGTTAAATACACACTTCAGAATGGATTTAGAGAGGGCTGACATAAGCAAGACAAGTCTGAAGGTCTTATTCTGGTGTTCAGCATCTTTTGCTTTGAAAGCATAAGACCATTATAATATTTCATCAGGAAAGGATGCAAAAACTACTGAAATGCATGGAATATTTTAAAACAGATCTTTTTTCTCCCTTTAAACTTACTTTAAATATATGATGGTACTTTTTCTGTTGTGCTAAAGAGATTCTCATCCTAATAAGCTATTATTGTAATTATATTTTATGATTAAATAATATTTTAATATCTTTTTATTGAGTATTCTTCTGTCTCATTTGTGACTTATATTGTTTTACTGATTAAACTACTTGTACTGTCTCTTTTACATATTTCCAAAATTCCTCTTAAAATGCCTTTTGGTGGTCCTACCACTGTTTTAACTGTAACTTTGTCCTATGATGTTCTCAACAACTGAAACATTAATACCTCTCACTGTGCATCTGCAGCTTCCTTCTAACAGGCCTTAGCTGTGGCTGTGCTTAAATTAACTCTGGCTGGAGCTGGCCACCCTCTCTTCCCAGTGCCTGTTACCATGTTGCTCATTTTGTTAAATACAAACCCAAAATTTTGGAGTCGAGAACCATATCCTTTTCTATCCTTTGAAGACCTTGGCCTGTTCTGGGGACATCCATGATGACAGGAAAACATTGGGCATTCTTGGCTGTTTGTGCATAAAGCACAACCTGCACATATCTCCTCCAGAACCAACCTCCCCCAGAGTACAGAGAGGCAAGGCAGGCCCACATGCCCAAAAGCCACTGCTTTACAAATCTGAAGGAAAGGGAAGATCTATTGCAATTTCTTCACACCACCTATTGTAAATGAAAACTTACTCACTGGATTGCATTTTTGCTTTTAACTTCAGGCCTGTATGTGCTGCAACAACTGAAATGTATCTTAGCTGGATTTTAAACTGCAGATTTTTGTTTTTGGAATGCTACACGTTCCCATGTTAGTGCTCCTCCATCTGCAGGTGGAATAGCTGTGTGTCCCCACTCTGCTCTGTCAGGTTGACCTGCCAAGTGACTGCCAAGCAAGCCTGTGGCAGTGTGTTTTCTCTCCAGGTACCTCCAAGAATCGGCACATGATGGTTTGCCATTTCTGCAGGCTTGTTGCAGTTAGCTTCTGATGGATCATGTGTCGGCTGTACCCACGAGTGTGCAGTGGGTGACTCAGTTGCCCACCAAGGCCTCTGTGCTGCTTTGATCCTAGGGTCCAGAGATTATTTTGTGCACATTACTGTTTCCCCTCTTTAAATCATGCAGTGATCTGTCTTGGCAGCTGGAAAGAACAGGAGATTTAAGCAGCCCCACTTCAGTGTGGATGAGCTTGAAGCAGTGAAGAAAGCTGGGCCTTGTTCTTTGCAGTGTCCACATCCTTCATTTACTTTATGCTACAAGGCAATCTAAAGGTACAATCTAAAATCTACTCAAGGCACAGTATTGAGAAAGCTTGAGTTGAGGGAGATAGTCAATGTGGCAAGTTTAGGGCTCTGATCTCACTAAAGTCACAAACCTGGTGATACCTGCAGCTCAGGAACCATGCTGTTGGGCTGCTGTGGTTGATCACAGATCAACCAGAGATGCAGCAGAAAATAAGTGGGTATAAACACAGGTAGGCTCTCTCTGCCATCGCTCTTGAGGTTTTGTACCTGTGCTCACCCTCACACCACTGCACTGGCAGTGGGATGACTGTCAGCACAACACAAAAAAAACAAACCAATCTTTTTTATGTTGTTGTTGCATTAGAAAAGTAAGAGCAATAGCTTGTACAGGCATGAAAAATTGGGTCAAAGATTAGTTTATCAGAGCTGGCCAGGAGGCACCCATGAGACACAAAGAGGAGGCCATGGCTGCTCTTCCTCCATGCCGTGCATGGGTGGCACTGGGCAGATGTCTGAATAACACGTTTCTTTGTGCTTGTGAGCGTGAGAGCAGAGACAGGTAAAATAAGCTGCTGCAGACATTTTACAAATGAATGCCACCTCCCCCTTCTGTAAAAGCACCTGCTCGGCTTTGCTACGCGGGTTTCATGGGCTCCATATGAGCAGGAAGAGCCAACTCTGCCAGGAGAGTTGCATTTTTAATGCTGCCGAAATGCCCTGGGAAATGCCCGCGTCTCGGCGCAGCCTCCAGTGCAGAGGCTGTAGCTGCCTCCCGCGCCCCAGCCCTGAGGAGCCCAAACTGGCACTGCTGGCGTATTTTGACTTGAGTCCCATGACAGAGTGCTGGATCTGGCAAACTGGAGCTGAGCCGTTGCCGGTTCCTTCAATTAGGAAGGCTTCCTGACTTTTGTTTAATCCCTCTCTTATTAATGGCGGTCACGTCTTTGATCAAAGATCAGCACTGATTACATTTAGGGTTGAGCAAGAGCCCAGTGACAGGAAAGGCTGTATCAGGAGGAGCAGCTGCTGTGCCCTGAAGGGTTTCTTCACCCTCATGACCAAAATCTATAGTCATAGGTGAAACGTAGCTGTTCCCAACCAAGCTGGAGAAAGCTCTTGTAATCCTTTGCTGGCAAAATAGCTCTGCTGAAATAAAAGCAGGCGGCACTGCCTGCCTGGGGAGCTCCAGTTCTTCCCATCTTGAGCACAAGGGAGGGACTAGGCCCTTCCTACAAAAGGGTAAAGCCACGGAAAGATAAGCTTCGGCTTCACTTTTGGACAACACTGTTGAGTGGGATATCGCTGGGGTGAGTAGCTATACCTGTATCTGCCTGGGGTTTTTAATACCTATGTCTCTGTTAACTCTAACCCTGCCTGTTAGAAGGAGGGCTCTCCCTCCAAGAGGGAGACATCTGCAGAGGTGCATAAAAACTTTAAGAGATTGGGACAATCAAATAACAAGACAAGTTGAGTTTTTAGAGCAATGAATGATGGGATGGACCCTCAAGGGGAGTAAGTAACACAAGTATATTCTGGAGAGTTGTGGGGAAAAAAAGGGAAGCAATGGATTTACAAAATATTTGCAAAGCCACAAGAAAAAATTCCGAGCTATTGTCTGAGCACATGCCTGTGGGAACAGAAGACAAGTACAATTATTTAAGTACCACATTATGTGGTGTGATAATGCTGTGATACTCCCCAGACTCTATGTTGATAAAAACTAGGGACTATAAAAAGAAACGGTAAGAGTTGCATCAGAGGACACCAAAGCAGTGGGAGAGAGGAAGCCACAACAGAAGGAGACAAGTGGTTGGGTGTCAGCCAGAGGTACAGGGGTGCGTGGCTGCCTTTGGCCAACTTCACTAGAAACTTCTGCTTTGCAACCCAGCAATATTAGAAAGCAACAAAGTGCATGGCAGGACCAGGCTCTTTATGTTGTGGAAACAATTAAAAGAATAGCTGGCTGGCTAGCAAATACATGTACCTGCTACTGCAGAGTTGCACCACTCATCAACAGCAGCCACAAAACCTTTGAGATGTGTCTTTTCCTAAAGTGACCGACTTCTGGAAAGGCACACATGGGGGATGTTGAGGTGGCAGAGTGGGAGGCATGGTATTTGTGTTGGTAGCCTAGAAGTGGTCAGGGTAGGAATAAGAGATAGTGCAAAATGTGGCAGGGGCATCCCCAGGGCATTTGCAGCCACATGAATAAGTTAGAGAGACGTGTTCTGGTATAATTTTCCCAGCTGCTGTCCTTCCTGTGCCACCAATGATCCAACATCTGAGCTGCTCACCTAGAAAGCTACATGTTTGGTGTTTTCAAGTTGCAGCAAGGTGAATTCTTTGTCCCCCTGCCTGACTTGGTATTACTTTGCTGCAGCCTGTGATGGGGAAGTTAATCAAGTCACCAGAAGTGAGGAGCTGTGTGGAAAATCTGGTTTTCTCCTCCAAAATCCATTTAGAGAAAATGCTTTGGGAAATATTTTCCAGAAAACAAGATAACATATTTTTCAGTCTTTTTTTTCCAGCTGAAAATTAATTTTCAGTGAAAATTATCATAAGCCAGAATTTTTCTTTTGAACATATCTTCTAGCAGAAAATGCTGTGGAAAAAAGTGCGTATTGTTCTACTTGAGTCTCCCTTCGAAGTTATCATCTAGGTTATAAAAAAGAAAACAGAGAGTAACATGATAATTTTTCTGAGAGCAAACAGAGACTGAGGGTTTGTGCTGAGATGAGATGGAGCTATTGGAGGCCAAGGAAATCTCAGAAGGGTCCTCAAGGCACCTGGAATCACCTTGCCTGTAATACAGTGATTTTGAAAGGAGCTTGTCTTGGAAATATTACTGGCTTTTTCCCTAGAAATGTTTGAATTTGTCTCTGTCTTAGGGCTGTAATTTTTTACTCTCTGAACGTGGATTGATGGTGACTATGGTAGGATAATACGTCTATCTTGTCTACTTGCTTATCAGGGAAACATGTTCATCCTGTGTATCATTTGAACATCAAATTAAAAAGGTCATTAAAGTCTTTCATGAGTAAAGAAATGCATTGTTCCTGCATGCTGGATTGGGGCTGATTCCTCCCAATGGCTTCTGCCCTCACTGAGTGTGGTCCTGTCACCAAAACTCTGGTGGTTGCTCTTGCTCACTGCCCATCTTGGACTCTGTCTCCATGGCAAGCCTGCCCTGTCCCCACCATGCTGGCCCTGCCATCACCTATGTCTGCTGAACAGGGCTGGGTAGTAGAAGACACTTGGCATATTCCATCTTTGCCTCCCACAGACAAAAAAAGAAGGCAAAGAAGGAAGAAAATAAAAGCCAGACAAGACATTTGTCATCCTGCAGCATCCGTTGCAATCGCTGAGATTCCCTGGTAAAAGTCCTTCCCTGTGTGTGCTACGGGTAACAGCCTGGAACTCTTTGCCAAAGTGGGATCAGGCTTTGCATCCTCGGGGTGAGGAGCCCTGTGACTTCACACACAAGAAGGCTGTGGCACAGCTGGGAGTAGAAGCCAAATCTTTAAGATGATAATAAGCCTTAATCACAACAATATTTTTTTCCTTATCAGAGTACTATAAAACCCTCCCTCACATCTTTCATTAACCTTCCCTTTTCAACACCCTGAATTTTGGAAGACTTGTCTATCCCTTGGGGCGACTGAATGGTGCAACGCCTCAGTTTCCCTCTCGCACTCTCCTGACATGAGAAAAATACTGAGCAAGGATTTTTCTCTATCACATGTCCTGCTGCTGGCACTGCAAACCAGACCATTCAGAAAGGCTTTGGTCCCTGCCTCATCATTCATGTGACTGCTGACTGAATACAAAATGTAAAAGGTTACCTGCTCCATGCAGATAACATCAACTGGTGCACATTTTTAACCGTCGCTGGAAACAGCAGCCAGTTTCATTGGACCAGTGCTGGAAAAGAGTCACCAACCCAGGTCTTGCAATATTTTCCTCAGCAGGTGCGTTGATGTGATGAACTGCAGAGTTTTGCTTAGGTGTCCTTCAGCTCGGTAAAAATATTCAGTTGTTTGACTGAGGGGAAAAGGGTTCTTAAAATTCTTTGGTTTATGCAGATGGTTGCTTAATTGTATATTAAAAGTTTTAGCTGTCTGCCTGCTTATTTGAAGGTTCAGTTTGACATTAAAAATGAAATTATGTGTGTTTGCACGGGAGGGAGAGAGGGAGGGAAACAGCAAAAAAACTTTTAAGGCCAGTCATTGATTTGTATTTTACCTGTATCTTTTTAGGGATACTGAAATGACCAACTTTTGTCCAGATGAATGGAAAAGGAATGTAGACAGAGGTCTAGAAAGGCTATTTTCAAATAGCTACCAGAAAAAGGGTTTAGTTTCTGGAGTAGACAAGATGTTTTTACATTAGTTTTTTGTTCCTAATGGGAAAATTTTCTTATGGCCTCCAAATTCTGGTAACTTTTACCAGTTAAACAGTTTAACTTGGAAAATGTTTCAGTGACAACTGTCCGTCCCTTAGTCTCCAAAAGGGGTTTGGGCATGAGTCCAGGAGGCTACAAAGCCAACAAAATGTTGGAAAGAGGATATAGGCAGGGTGAATGTGATGATTTTTTTCTGCAGGGATTTTGCTTTGGGAGAACACAGAAGTATGTGGTGATTTTTGCTTGGAATTTCTCATATTTTCTTGCATGCTCATCTCTGATGAGTCAGTGCTGTACCAAGCAGGGTGCGAGGTGCCATGGATAAAGGTGCCAGGTTACCTAGGAACTGATTATGCTGGGATATTTTGAACCAGGTTTTTGGGTGTAATTTCCTCATTTTTCCCTCTGAGATGCTGTATTTGGTGAAATGTTACTGCTGTATAGTTCCATGGGCTGTCAGCAGGGAGGGCATGGTGGGAACTGAGCAGAGCACTGAGCAGAGGGGGTACATGAACTGGACAGGAGCAGGGCTGAGTCCCTCACAGCTTGGGGACTCTGTTGGAGGGCAGTGCTGCCACTTAGGGTTGGATGGTCCTTCCTGTTAAAAGCCTCCATTTTCAGCTGCTTGTAAAAGTTAGTGAAACCTCAGCTAGCAAAACACAGACCTTCCCTTCTAATTGCCCTCTTCTTAAAAACAGGGAGGGGCAATGATTTGGGCCACAATATTCACCAGTATGGAAACCTCCACAGCTGGAGTGACACACGGGAGTTATTTCTTTGGCAGAGGGGATGGATGCTGTGGCTGAATGTGCAGTCAGGGAAGGCAGGTGTGCACTGAGGGTCCATGGGACAGGGCAGGTCTCTGAGCATCGCTGGGGAAGCAGGCAGCTGGTGCAGGCAGGGTGGTTTCTCCCCGCCTATGCCTTGTGAAACATCTGGCAATAGTGTGATTGTGTACTCCTCATGTGGCACGTGGGGTGGGTCTGTGAATCAGTATTTCACCATGGCTTATGTGCCAGGCCCCTGTTTTGGTGTTGCAGAAGTTGGACAAGGGGGATGTAAATGAAACAGGAGCTGGTGGGAAAAGAAAGGTTTAATAAGGCTTAGTTGGGTCAATGAAACAACTGACGAGACTGGTACACACTGACTGCTGCAGATCTGGAGGCTTTCTGCCTCTTCAGGAGCTGCACTGCTGCTGGGTTGCTGCTGCCAAACTCTTGTTTTCCCACAGGGCTGAGAACAGCTCTGTGCTTTCCAGACCATGATACAATAAAGTCAGCATTGTGTCTCCAAGCCTCGGGTCCCACATATGGCAGCCACATGACACAAAGCTTTAACCCACAAGAAACTCACTCCTCCAGCTCAAGCATTGTTTAACAGGTTTCTGGAGGTTAAAACTTGGCATCTTGCTGTGTATCCTCATTTATGCTTTAGATGCTATTTGCCTGCATGGAACAACTTGCTGCCCAGCCTCTTGTGGCCAGTGTTTTTTGGAAGGGAGAAGGATATATTTGATAGATGGGTTGTTTGACACTTACCTTGGTGGTGTGACTCATTGCAGGAAAGATCCCATGTCCCTCAGCCCTGGCATTTCCACTCACAGTAACTGACTGGCTCTTACCATGTATTTTGAAGGGCATTAATGCTAATTAATTATCTGTAAACCTTATCACCAGCTCACCTACTAGGAAACCCACTTGAAGACAGTAATCCCTAGGATTGATGTTATGTCAGGGATTGGCTGCCTCCCAAGAATTATCTCCCAATCTGTGGAAAAAATGTGCTGAGGCCAGTGGGTGCAGCAGTGGAGGCGGCTCCATTAGGGGTGACTGAGGCAGTGAGTGGGCCTCTTTCTTTTGTAAGAGCTGAATGGTGGAGGTTATTGCTCACATCCCTACCCACAGCAAGGTCATGGCAGGCCCAGGATCCATGCTTGGGAGGCCATCAGTGGGTACTGGACACAAACCTCATGGATTGTGGGTGTCAGTCAGCTGTGGTGGATTGACTGATGTCCCTGTGAGCATCCTGCTGCAATGGGGACAGGGTAGCCAGGGCATGAACAACTTCTGGTAGGAGCAGGCATATGGAGTGGGAACTTCACTGGTGGCTTTGGCCCCCCAAGCAGCATTTGGGGTAATTGCACCCCACAGTCTGGCATTGGGCAAAATTTGGAACGTGCAGCAGGGGTTGAAGATGAAGTTGGGGCAGTGAGGGCTGATGAAGAGGAAATGCTTAGAGGGAAAACAAAGCAGTAGAATTTCAAAGGCAGGAGCCTTCCTCAGTATTTGCATATTCTCACTGACTTTGTGTGGGAACAGGCATTTGTTGTGCAGTGGCCTCTGTGGTGGAGTCATTGCTGTGGGTGTGTAAGTGTCTTCCTACGGAGGCAGTCTATGCACCGATGTTAATAGGGCAGAGCCTTGTTTTTCCACAAAAAGATTTCTGATTCATTGGTGCTGCTGCCTTCTGATCCCTCCGTGTGGTCTGGGGGACCCTTGGGATCACGGATCCCCAGACAGCAGCTTGGTTCCAGCTCAGGGCCATAGCCCCAGCACTCTTGTGCCTGGAGGCAGGTGCCTCATCAGCAGCTGTGGTTTAGGAAAGTTTTGGTAAGGAGAAGCTTTGGCACCTCAAGCTCAATTCCAGCCACGAGGCCATGGAAATGTCATAAGAACCTCCTAAATTACTTTGTCATGTGGAATCTGGAGTGCTTTGCTATTTACAATCTCTGCTTTTAAACAATGTAGGCATGAAAAAAATCCATATGAGAGCTTTTAATTACATCCATTATTAACTTCCCCTCAGACCATGTCTTCCTCCATCAAAATCGAGTCTGTTGTGAAGGAGAAGAACCGGATGGGAGAGTGCCCAGTCTGGGAAGAAAGGGAGAATGCACTTGTCTATGTAGACATCAACTCACAGAAAGTTTGCCGCTGGAGCCCAGTCACCAATGAGGTGCAGAGCGTGTCTGTGGGTAAGAGTCTGTACTCACTGCTTCATCCTGGGAGTCTGCTCTGGCTGCCCCATCCACCCCTCCTGGTAGGAGTCCTGCAGGCTGGTGGTCTCTCTTACTTTCCATGGGATCACACACCCTATCTTCCCACAATGTGTTGCTGAGCACAGAGTGGCCTAAGCCAGCTGAGCAGAGAGGACCATCACATGTTGCCCCTGATAAGCCTAAATGGGAATTCATGTTTCATTTGGGACCTGCAGAGGAAAAGGTACAGTCCTAATGGCTGTGCCATCCTAGAAGGTGGAAAAATCCATAGAATATAGAGCCAGTGAGACATCCTAACAATCCCAGGGGAGAAGGATCTTAGCATCAGCTCAGCCTTTCCCAGCCAGGGATGTCCCAGTGAAGCCCAGATGCCCTCGGTGAGGGCTGAGTGATGGCCCCAGAGCTGCCATCACTACCTGCCCAGAGCTACCCTTCATCTTCTGCTCTCTCTCACCCACAGATGCCCGTGTTGGCTCAGTGGCTCTGCGGCAGTGTGGGGGCTATGTCATCGCCCTGGGGACCAGGTTTGCCTTCCTGGATTGGGACACACAGGCAGTCACCACCATCCTCGAGCTCGAGCAGGACAAACCCAACAACAGATTCAACGATGGGAAAGTGGATCCAAAGGGGAGGTTTTTTGCTGGTAAGTTCCTGGCAGAAATTTACCCTGGAGCAAAGGGAAACAAATTACAGTGTGCTTTATGTAAGGCATTTTATTCCCTGTCTTGTGAATGCTCTGCTTGGTTACTGCCCAGTAGAGGACGAGAGGGCACTCCACATTTTCTGACCTAGATGAGGACAGATGCTGTTGACGAGGGCCATCTGACAGGAAGGCTCTCCTACTTGGTGGATGCTGTTTTTCAAACAACTGCCTTCATGGAAAAGCCAGTGAAGGGCTCATGTAAGTGGGATTTTTCTGGAGATGTAGAGAAGGATGCAGCTCCTAGAGCAGAACATGAGCTGCAGCTTGCACCCTTTATATGCAGCTTCTCTTGGTTAGCCTGTGAAAAACAAGGATGTGGGGGGAAATCCTCAGCCTCCTGAAGGCAAGAAGGAGATTTAGGTTGTGTATTATGTAAAAGGTCTTCACCCACAGGGTGGTCAGGCACTGGAACGGGCTCCCCAGGGAAGAGGTAATGGCATCAAGCCTGACAGAGTTCAAAAACCGTTTGAACAATGCTGTCAGGCACATGGTGTGCACCTGTTTCTTAGGGTCACAGCCCATTTAAATCATGAAAGTAGCCCACAAAGAGCAACAACAAAGACAGCATATGATGTCTGTCTGCACCTTGACTTTCGCTGTGAGCAAAACCTTAATCCCCTGTCATGTCTTGGTGGTCCTTTGGGTCTTTGATGTCTATGACAAACCTCACTGCACTGCAGAAGCATCCTTTCATTGACCAGGATCAGCTCTGTGGGAGGCAGCTGCCCCTGATCTGCTCCTTTTGCTCTTTCTCATGAATCTGACAGGACCTGTTAGTCCCTTTCACCATAGGATTGTAGAATTGTTGAATTATAGAATGGTTTGGGTTGGAAGGGACCCTTAAGACCATCTAGTTCCAGCCTCCCTGTCGTGGGCAGAGACACCTTCTACTAGAACAGGTTGCTCAAAGCTCCACCCAACATGGCCTTGAACACTTCCAAGCATGGAGCATTCACAACTTCTCTTGGCAACCTGTTCCTGTGCCTCACCACCCTCATAGCAAAGAATTTCTTCCTAAAAATATTTTCCTTTTAAGAAGAAAAGCAAAAAAAAATCACAATCCCATGATTTTCCCTAGGACCTCTTGGTAACACTTAAAGGAGATTTTTGATCAAATATGAGGAGCAAGCTTCTGCTTTCTAACCAGTGCTCCCACTTCCATTTCAGGTACGATGGCTGAAGAGACAGCACCAGGGGTCCGCGCGAGGCGGCAAGGAGCTCTCTACACCCTCTTCCCTGACCATTCAGTAATAAAACAGTTAGACCAGTTGGATATCTCCAATGGTCTGGATTGGTCCCTGGACCACAGGACCTTCTTTCACATTGACAGCCTGTCATATGCTGTCCATGCCTTCAGCTATGATGTGCACACTGGAAAAATTGGTAACACATGCTTTTGAATTTGTTGACACATAGTGCTACTGCTCTGTCTGCAGCAAGACCTGGGCCTGTGAGATGCAGTGATTTATTTGACAGATTTCATATCTTCTGGTTACAATTAGTCAGCTGGCTGACTGTGATATTTCTCAAATTTAGTTACTCATCAGGTGTATTTGGTGAACAAACTTTTGACAGTCTTTCAGCTTACTTTCATCTGGAGAGATGGCTCATACTTAGACCTGTTCAAGGAGTTGGAGGGGAGACTTTGCACTGCAGAATGAGAAAGAGGTTTTCAGATGGCATTTATTCTTGAGTGCCATCTACTGGAATTACTTTGATTGTACTAGATCCATAAATACAAGTGGAGAACATGCATATATGTATTTCACAGAAGGGTATTCATAGGATCAAGCTGTCATTTAGACTGAGGTTTCCCAACCAAATTTCTGAAATTAAGATGTTTTCAAATTTAATTCATTTTATGGATAAACATTTTTTATTATATCTGCAAGGAAGAAAGTTTAAGTGTAAGCAAAATGGATCCAACCTAATTTCAAAACTCTACGAAATATTTTCACACTGTATCAGCCTGATATACTCCACAGAGATTTAAGTGGCTGAACTGCCTTTGTACTTTAAAGAGTGCAGACTTTGGGTAATCACAGATGAAAATCACACAAAGTAATTACATTCACTCAGATTTCATTTTGTTGAGAACATCTCTTTCTACAGATTTTAGGATGTAAGATTTCAAAAGAAAATATAATGAAACTTTTCCTCCTATACATATAAAAAAGTAATATGTTTGAGCTTCCTAGGCTTGGCTTTATGCTCACAGCTGTCTATTCTTGGGTAGTGTAATGACCAGAAGATGCTGGGTGGGTCAGAGCAGGTGATCCGTGGTCCATGGCCCATGGGCCCTGCTCTGTGGACCAGACGTGCTCACCAACACATCTGCACTGCACCCTAGACCATGAGCAGCTGGGTCCAGGCTTAATCAAAACTGGTATAATGGTTGGGCATTAAAAAGTAGAGGTTTTGATCTTTAGCTAGGAGAGATTGGTTATCACCAATGTTTAAACCTAGGTAATTATTTATGTGACATATCCAGGCTGCCATGACCAATGGAAGTCCAGGAAAAGTTAATGCACTTGCAGCAGTTGTGTTAACAGGAGGTTAACAGGCAGGCAGCAGGTGGGTTAACAAGAGAGATGGGGACATTTTGTTCTCTTCTCTTCTCTTGCTAAAATAACAGGAACACTAATTCGATGCAATCCCAGACTGAAATGGCTGTGCTGGGGATTTGTTTCTGCCAGGCTGAATTAGGCCTTTAGCACATCTGCAGAATGCAGGTGTGATGCACATTTTGCAGCATGTCTTTCTCAGACAAAATGAACATAGCTGTTTGCAAGAGCATGGAAGATGTTAAGACTGGGATCTGATAGAGAATGGGTAGCAGCCCACATGACATCAGCTTCGTAACTCTTCCTGCAGCCTGCCCCAAGCTTTTGTACCATCTGGAAAAGGAGGAGCAAATGCCTGATGGGATGTGCATAGACACAGAAGGGAAGCTCTGGGTGGCCTGTATTGATGGTGGCAGAGTCATCCGCATAGACCCAGAGACAGGTAAGGCCTCTACCAGTTTGTGCCTATAAATGTGAGGGGAATGGCAGCAGGAGGAATGGTCTGAAGGTGAGATAAGGTGAAATCTATTGCTCATGTCTGCCCCATGGGTCGCCAAGAGAATCGCTGGCTGAGGTTCTGATCATGTAAAGAGCACAGCACCCTGTGCTGCCTCCCAGTGTCAGGTACCCCTGCTCCTGTTGTTGGCTGATGAACTGCACACTCTTCTTCATAATACCACTATCAAAAAAACCCCACAAAATGCTGCATATAAAATTCTTCAGTGTTGAAATGTTTAACTGGAAAATGCTTTAAGGAACAGCGTCCATCCCAGGCCAGGTGTCCCTGCCCTTCCTGGCCTCACACACAGTGCTGCTTCGTTCTGAGAAAACGAAATGAAGCCTTGCAGATGTGGGGGAGAGCCTGAAAAATAGTTAGAAGTGAGGCAGATGAAATAATTTGATTTTCCCACAAACTGTCCTTTAGGATATGATCTCTGTCTGAAGAGGAGGTCCTTCTGAGTAAATGTCACATCTGTGCCATGTGCACTAATAGTACATTCATAATTACGTGCTTCCTAAAAAATGAATATTAGAAAACAATTGCACATTTTTTCCTAGGAAAAAGAATCCAAACTGTGAGGCTGCCTACTCCAAGGATCACCTCTTGCTGCTTTGGTGGAAAAGACTACTCAGAAATGTATGTGACTTCTGCATATGATGGACTGGATGAGGCCACCTTAGCCAAGGAACCTCATGCGGGAGAGATTTTCAAGGTGAGCAGATTTTATTTTTTCTTTCTCTACATTAAACCTGTCAAGCCTCATGTTCTGAGAATGAGGTGGCCCTGGCTGCCCTTGCTCATCCCACTAACCTCCTGAGCTGCTCCAGGTGCATTGCTTGTCCCTCAGCCAGGCCCAGCTGCTTTTACAGAGCTGCTCACACATTTGGAAGGAAGATCTGGAGAAATTACAAATAATAGTGTTGATGTCTGGGCTGGCTAAAGTTGTCTGGTCAGGATCAGAAGGCAGTGAGTGGGTATGGATCTTCCATATGGATAGCATATTCTGTAACACACTGCAAGGAATTGCTTTTATCTCTTGCGGTACTTTAATCACTTTAAGAAATTTCATTCTCTTACTTCTCAGGTTTTCATTGTGCCAGGAAATCTAAATGCTTACAGAATATATTTCTCCTTTAAAAATTAAATGTTTAAATTTACTGGGGCAAAATTTTGAATCCCAATTCAAAAATTTTTTTATTTTTTGTCTGTTAAAAATGATTGTTACCTTTTGAAGATATTTTTGTCCGGGGGTCTTGAATCTGAAACCTGTTTCTCTCTTCATTTTTTTGCTCCATTAGCAAAAAGCACATCAGGAGAATAAAGTGCAATTCTTACTCAGGAATTGCCATCAACACAAACCAAACTCTTCTCTCATTTTGGCCACAGGATACACATGTTACAGGAGGGATGGAGATCTATTCTGGGATCTGGGACACTCCTGTTGAAAGCAGTGCTTAGAGCAGATTTCTCATGGCTGGGAACTGATATATTCAAGCAGCACAGTTTAGAAGCCCACAGGATGATTAAATAAGTGTCTTTTTTGGTTTTGTTCTTTAGTTCTCCAGTTCCGCAATAGAATTAGTGCTTTCCAAACTCACATTTGTCTTGCATGGGCAAAGCATGTTAAAAATTCCTATTAATTGTTTTGAAGATAAGGACTACATGTAAGGGCCACAGATAACACTTAAATTAGCAAAATTGTTGAGTAGTGCTTGATAATCTTAAAGATTAATCTTAATGATCTTAAAGAGTTTGAAAGAACTCCAAGTAACGGCTCCTTTTGGGCTCCTCTTGAAGCAGGGGACCCTCTACATAGTAGTCTGTTGCTATAATATTTGCTCTACAATGTTTGAATTTTTTCATTATACTCAGTTGGAGATTTATCTGCTTCCTTTCTTTTATCTTTCAATTTTTAATTTTTTAAAACAGATAACAGGCCTGGGTGTGAAAGGGATCCCACAGAATTTCTATGCTGCGTGAACCTTGACTCTAAACAGCAAAGAAGAAATGCTTCCATCTTGTAGTAACTCTGACTGGAAGAAGTCAAATGAACTACAGAATTTATTTGTGTGAAGATTTCTGAGCCCACATTTATGAGTGTGCTTGTTTGGAGTTGAAGATATTTCTTCTTCTGTGGGCCTGTGGCTTGATGCAATAGGTTAGAGAGGTAAAGTTAATCTGTGTTACACCTTGATAGCTTTTGTGGCTTTCCATAAACCTCTAAATGCTCAAGTGTAGTTTTGCTGAACTTTCTGATGACCAGCTCTAGATTTTCAAGTCTATGCAGTTCCCAAAGCAGAATCTGACTCCTCATGTTACAATGATGCGCCAGCAACAATATGGCAGATTTTAATAAACATTTTAAGAACGGTGTCTTGAACTGGACTGTTCCTCTGCTGCAGGATTCCGCTAAAGTGTTTTTTTTTTCGGTTTGTTTTTTGATGATCAGACCTATTTGTAGTATCCAGGTTCCATTTTTACATCCTCATTAGCCTTTTTCCAGGCTGTCCTGTCTTAAGGACACCACTTAGGCTGCTGAAAATAAACTACACAACTATATTTAAAGAAATGCTTACAGATGTTTTCTTTCTCTGCATTCAGATGTGACCATGAAAACACTGACTGACCACACACAGTCAGTGCACACACAGGCTGTGAACCACCAGGACAGGCACCAGGACAGCCTGGGATACCAAACATGGATGCTCAGTGGAGTTGTCCTGTCAGGGGTGATATTTATACCCACACACACGATCTTCCCTTTGCTTCACATGTCTTAATGTGTGCATCATCTTGTTCTCTTTCTTCTAGTGCTCATCCACTCCTGTTTCAAGTGTTTTCTGCCTTTTTCCCTTTATATCCTCCCCTCCCTTCTCCTCCAGAAAGTACAAATCAAGGTGTATTTTTAGAGGCTGTTTAAATAATGACCCAGCACTACCCTGGACTCACTGAACCGCTGTGATCCTTTCAGGATTTCAGAATGCTCCAGACCTGTAGAAACGCAGAAAGGAATCCAGCCTTTGCATTGAGTTTGCTATCTTTTTGCTGCCTGGAAAGATACACAGAACATAATACATTTTCAGATCTTTAATGCTGACTCTTCATAATGTCGCAAAGAAGGCAATAATGCCCATCATTTACCAGACCAGATGTTTCAGTATCTTCCTCTGAGGTATTTGGCCTTTTCACCCCTGCTATTCAAAGCCCTCAGACGCTATGAGTAGGGAGAAAATACTCAATGCCTCCTGACGATAATCATCCCCAAAAACCCACGCATGGAGGAGCAAAGGAACTGTGGTGAGCTGTGCAGAAATGCCAAACACAGTTTCCATGGGGCTGTATGCAGATTGCGTCTAGAATTAGCTGATATCTCCAAACCCAGCATCCCTTTCCTAGCCTGGTGTCCCTTACAACAGTTTTGAAAGAACCAAGCTGGGTTGATTTTTTCCTTTAAAAATACCCATATTGCCCAACTCTCTAAGGTGGTAGCCTTCTGGCCTGCTGACAAGTAGGAGATCTGGCGCTGAGATCTGATCAGAGAGGGAGTAGGTCAAGCCACATGTCCTGGGAAAATGTCCTACCTATTTCAAGGGTGAGTGTGACAGGGGAAGGTTAGGTGGTATATTTGGCNGGAAGGGAGTTTTATTCACTAAGTACTATTGAATATGCTGGCCATGAACAGGATTTTCCAAAGTGCATTATTTCAATGTAGTTACCTGAATTCTACTCTAAATCCCGCTTTAGGCTATTTTCAGACACTTCTTGTAGATGATTACTTAAGGTCATTAGCAAGCACTTTGCTCCTGTGCTGCTTGACCAAATGTAGTGGTTTTCTGAAATTTATATCCTGTTATAATTTGTATAACAGGATAAAGGGGCTTGGCCTATCACTCCTACTTTTTGCCCCTGGAAGGGAGGTGAGTCTATCAAGCTGCACAGAGACAACTTGATTGAGAAATAAAACATTCAGCTTATTGTAATGTTTGCTCAACAAATAGGCTGTTGTTTTTCTTCCTAAGTCATAATTCCAATAGTAATTAAACTGCTGGGGGTTCTTAAGAACAAAGGTGCTAAATGCCCTTTGGCACCATGTCAATGCCAAACTGGTATAAGGAACATGGACAATTATGCAAGATTTCCTGTTTACCCCATCTGGAGAGGAATGTGACAGCAGGGTGTTTGGAGGCAAGTCGAGTGTCCTAACCTTTAATTTAAAAAAAAAAAGAAATATAGGAAGTGAGTGTGGATACTTTATTTAACAAAAAATACCCAGTTACTTGCAAAATTGCCTACCTACTAGGTCCTTTGCTCTGCCAGCAAAGCAAAGTAGATAATTTTGGAACAATTTACACTTGAGAAATACTTACTACCCCTGCAATTTTTTTGCTAGAGCTTTCCCAGGCATGTAAGCTGGGGTTGCTGGTTTATTATTCTCCAGCCACTTCTTCCTCCATTTCTAAAGGGAGACATGGTGCGTGCTGCTCTCAGATTTCAAGGTCTGAGTGCTTTGGGAGCTCTCTCTTTGTAGCACAGCTTCTCAAACCAAAAAAGGCTTGAAGATGAGNACTGGTACAGGACTGGGTTCATTCCCTTTGTGCATATAGGGAACAATATGGTATCCACAGTCCTTGCTGAGGATGCACTCTGAGGTGTTCTGGGTGGCTGAGTACTTGACTGGTGTGGGTCAGCCCTACGTATTGACAAGCATGACAGGGAGGATGCTCCTGCCCAAGGGTAACCTACAGAAAATAAACCAGCTAGTCAACACTATGGCACAGACTGATGGGAGCTGGCTTCCATTTTAAGGGATTGCTCTGTATGTCCTTCCTGTAAAAAGTATTTACTATGTTTTATCTATATTTAACCTATAGCACACTGGGTGATATTAAACTAATAATATTTTAAGGTAGCCATTCCATGGTTAAGTGCTTACCTTGTAAAGCATATAAAAATGTGCGGGTAACTGATTTTGTAAAATTCTCTACCTGACTGCAGCAAAAGTTGGTCTGAGCTCCCTCTTAGTAACCAGGCACTGGTTAACTTTGTTTCTGAAATGCAGCAAACTTGTGGAATAGAAGTAAGTACAGAATTTGGAATTTAAAGCTTTTGATTTATACAGGTTGTGATAGTATGCCTTTGATGCAGCCCAGAACACAGTTGGCTTTCTGGGCTGTGAGAACTCATTGCCAGCTCATGTCCAGCCTCTCATCCACCAACAGCCTCAAGTCCTTCTTGGAACAGCTGCTCTTGGTTACTGCACTGTGACTGATCCAGGGTCTTGTAGATAATCTGTGGCAGGAGCAGGAAACCAACTCCATTTCCTCAATGTCAGTTCAACGATTTACCCACTACAGAATTAGTGAAAAATAAATTAAATTACAGTGTAATCTGAAATTTGGGGAAGCTTTCCAATGACTCTGCGGGGCTTTAAAGAGAGGAGTTACTTCATTTTTTGGCATTAAATCTGTACAGTTGTGTTCAGGCCAAGCATTTATTTTCCACTACAGAAACTGCCTCAAGGCTCAGTGCTTTTTGCCAGCTCTTCCTTTGCTGGTGTACACTAGCCTGATGAAATAGTTGTCTTTCTGTGTTGCATTATAACATTAACACAAAAAACACACAAACATTAACAAAAATCTTTGGGAAATTATTAGGAAAAATTTAGGGTGCTCTCTTTTTTACATGGAGATGAGAGAAAAAAATTAGAAGTTTTGCAAGCCCTCAGATAAAGAATATGTAAAATAAGAAGATGTAAAATCTTTATTAATGATTTCAATTTTAGTCTTTAACGTTGGAAAAATATTTATTTCACCTTCAGTTTTTCCTTTCTTACCAATATCTCTAGTGACAAGAAAGCTTAGAAATAGAATAATGGAAAATTATTTTGTTCTGCAATGGTGCTAGCTTGCT
>VZTT01021856.1:9995-22585 GCA_013400855.1 Buphagus erythrorhynchus
TATATTATATTTATAATATATTATAAAATATAATAGTTTTTGTCATTTGTCATTTTTTTTCAAATTTAATGGGAAACTCCCCTTTTTATTTTAATGTTTATTACACTATGTCCTCTGTTGCCGGCCATATGGTAATAGAATAACACAGTGAATTTAAATAATGGTCTGCTGCTAGAAAAATGAATTTTTCTCTGCAGCAGATAGCTTCTCAGAGTTCCTGTAGCATTTTAAGGAGAGAACCATGAAACAATCCCTATACTGAGATCTTTCTTTCTCAAACTTTCACATCCAGTTGTTGCCTTTTTCCCAGGGCACTGCTCTTTCTTCATTAGAGTTTGATTTTTTTTTTTAAATCCCTTGTGTATGTGAGCAAAAACAGCTGTTTGTTTCAGATTTCTTTCATTTTAACCTGGAATTTAAAAGTGTATTTCCTGTTTCTTCACTGTACCAGTAGAGAATGAAACTGTGGAATGTCAAAACTTGAACATATTTCATATTTGCAGATATTGACAAAGGATCCAGGGGCAGGGAAGGCTGTAGGGGTGGGTCAGATTTATTGAAGATTTGAACCTTTTCCAACCTAAGTGATTTTATGACAGGTTCTTTATTTTACTACTCCACCTGGCATATTTAGAAAGTGCATTGAAGCTGTGGGGATTTCTAACATTTTTTTGTCACATCTGAAAAGAAAGAAGAGTCTCCAAAACAGAGAGGCTCTGAGCCAGCACAGCAGGAAAAAAATCCTCAAACCTCTAAGTCTGGGGACCAAGGCTGCTGAAGTTTTACTGCTCCTTCAATTCAGCATGGCTGCTTTTTGGAAAGTGGGGTAATTCAGCAGATATAGCTCCTCTGCATATTTTTATTATTCTGAGGCAGTGCAATGACAGGGAACTGCTAGTTTAATGGGAGAGCTTAATTTTAAAGAGGATAAGACGTTGAAAGCAAAATTATGTAATTTGTACTTCATCAAATTTTCCAGCTTTGTTTCTCCTCTGTCCTTTTTATAATGTAGTTTTAACAGTAATAATAAAAAGGGAAGACAGGCACATGTGATACAGATATAAAAGAAGAAATTGCTACCAAAATTTAGTCCATGCACTGACTTTATCACAGAAATTTGAGGAAAGTATAAACATTATAATTCTGCTTTTCCACTTTAGGGCTGTTTCATTGTCTAACTCCACAAGTGAGAGTATTTGTTTCATTATAATCACCTGATTATTAACAACACAGCCCCTGAGCAATTGAATTGCCAAATTAATAACTCCCACTATATAAAATTGATATAATGAGTGCTTATCTTCTTGTGCATTCCAAGCAGGCTGCTCTTAATTTTCTATCCTTTTTTTTCCTTTTTTTACTTGTAAATTTAGTGTTATTGCAATATAAAACCTTTAATTGGAGGAGAATGATATGATAATTATGATATCACCATCAGAAAGAGTCAATAAATCAGAGTTTTCTCTCAAGAAGTCTGCAAAGCCATTAGCAAACTTCACCTTTATACACTGATGTGAGTGAATTGGGTGGCACCACTCTTCCCTCCAGTTCTTTCCCAATTTTGTTGGCCTGGATAATTATACTCCTCTGAAAAGTGTCTTTCCTTCCAGCTCTGTGTTTGTGCAGTGCCTAAATTACAACCCCTCCCATCCTTGCTTCGAGATAATATTGAATTCAGTATGATGTATATAATTTTTAAAACAAATAATATTTAAAAATAAAAATAAAAATTTAAAAATATGTCTATAACAAGTGAGAGAAGGCACAACGTGGTGCTAAGCTCGTGTGGAACTGAGGGAAGAAGTTCAGGGGTGATTCCCAGGATCTGCTCAGTGCACTGAGATGCTGCTGTGCTCCCACCTTCATTTTCAAAAGGCTGATTTGCAAATTGCTGCTCTCTGAAAGCAGCTTCCTGCTAGCCCCCCACATAGATGGAGCTGCTGCTATTTACCCAACACATTGTCTTATAAATAAGAATAATAAAATTACAGAGAGCTTATGTGGAGATTAAATGTGTTTCCCCACAGCAATATGAATATTGACTCTGGAAGGCTCCTCCTGCCAGGGCAGAAATATGCAATTTCCTTACAGCCTCAGAGGTAAATACTGCAGTGCTCAGGAGGAATAATGAAGTGTTTTAGTGGCTCTGTGCTTCATTTCTGTAGATTCGACCCTTCAGAAAATATTCAGTGTTTTATAGGTGGGAATCCTCCTGCACTGAAGATTTGCATGATAAGCTTCCATTTATATGAGAATCTTTCACATAAGGAAGTTTGAATTCTTGTTAAACTTTGACTGATATAAATTCTGCTATCTTAAGTATCTGTCAAAAAATGACAGAAACATGATGCAGATGGAACCTGGATTTCTCTAGGAGGAAAAACAATCCCCAAAACAGTTTCCTTCCTCCACCTAGAGGGAACATAGAGTGGGAAGCAAAGCAGAAAGAGTGAGGGGAAGGGGTGTTAATAAAGGAAACAGGAGTTTCATTGCTGTATTGCACCAAACATGTGTAATTAGCTTATGTATGTGACTAAATCTGGTCCAGGAAAATACACCACACAGTTTGTCCTGATTTAGAGTGTAACATTCTGATGTTTTAGGGGTGTTTTCATCCTTCAGCTGGACACAGAAACCACGGGATGTGGAGCAGGGTGGCTCATGGAATAAAGCAGACAATGGCCAAAGGCAAGAAGAGGTTAACAATAAGGAGAGCAGAGGAGAAGGAGCAGTGAGGAGCTGGGCACAGGGATGCAGGCACCAAGGCTGGTGCAGAAGGGCACCTCTGGTGGCTCTGTGGCCTTTGGCAGAACATTTCTCATTGCTGCTGCAGCCACAGCTGGGCATTTGGAATGTGAATGAGCTGATTCCAGAACGAGGTGTGGTTCCTGCCTGGGCATCCTGTGCTCCCTGCTCACACAGCCTGGGTCTGCTCAGGTGGGTAACTTGTGCTGCCTGCTGGGGGGGGATGAATTTGGGTCTGAAAGCTTTCAGAAACGAGAGAGAAAATGCTGCTGAGGGAAAGAGTTTTGAGTGGCCTTTATTGCCTGATGGAGGACCAGGAACGTGCCCCCTGTGTTTTGGGGGCTCATCCTTGTGACAGAGGTGTGTGTCAGCAGTGTCAGCCCTCAGGTACAGGTTCAGGATACAGGATCTGAGGGAAATAGGAGCACCTGGATAAGGAAAGCTCTTTCTGCAGGTTTTTGTGATCAAAAGGCATGGATATGAAGGATCTTGTACAACTACAGTGTGAGCATCTCTTGTATTCTCAAACAGCATCTCTGTTCTGTACAGAGTAATAACACACCCATACTGAGACCAGAATTTGATTCTGAAACTCATCCTGCAAGATGATGTATACGAGGAAAGAGAGAGTGATCTTAGATAAGAAATACAGAACTATATCAAATAATGTTTCAAGAGTGTTGCAGATAGAAAATCGTATCATAATGTATTACACATGTTGCATGAAACTAAAAAAATTGATTCCACTGAGTTGCAGGGGGAATGTCCTTTGGCTGGAGCCCTGGGTGTCACAGTGCCCTGCTTAATGCTGACCTCCAGCCAGCATCTTAAAAATCAGGGCAGGAGGGTGGTGAACACTATTTTTTGAGAATAGTTTTTTCTCCCCAGAATGAGGGTTTCAAAAAAGAAAATATGTGTGCAAATGCATAGCACCACTCTTGCTGTTCCCCCTTCCTTGAACTCTGTTATTTTCAGTATTTTCAGAATCTTTTTCAGTCATCGTATCTTCAGCTTTTCTAAAGACTTCCTTATTCTGTTATTTCAGGATTTACTCCCCCTCCCCCAAACCTACTTTTTACCAGCTGTACTCAGCTACTGAGAAGCACACAGAAGCTTCCACGTTGCTAATCCCTGTTTGGAATTATTTATCTTTAGCACCTTCAAAAGCTTCCTGGGGTGTTTCTTGCTCAGTGGTTCAGCCACATTTCATTCCAAATCCAAGAGCCCTTTGTCTATGGGTGGATGGGAGGGGGTTGCTCCAGCCAGGGTGCTGCTGAAGGTGTGGGTGCTCTCCTGGAGGCAGCTCTGGCTGATACAGGATTTGGTTAAATCCTACTGCCAAGGGTACTCATTAGAATAAAACTGCTGTTTGTTCTGGTGTGGCACTTCCATCCTCTGTAAAACTTGGCAGAAACTTTGTTTGCTGGATTCTGAAGTGCTGTGCATCCTCATGAGGGCAGGATTTGCTGTAGTAACTGATGTGGATACTGCTCCTGTATTTAAGCATTCAGTATGGAAATGTTTGTGTGGGCATCACGAAAACTTTCTGTGCACTTCAAACTGGAAGCAGAGATGAAACCATGCATTTGATTTACAGAGAGAAAGGAAAAAAAAAACAACAAACTCCAAAACAGGCCCTGGAGCAATGGTATGAGAATATTTGAACAGCCCTAGACCCTGCAGGGGATTATAACTCGGGAGCAGAGTTCTTTTTTCCCTCCTCTGATCCACAGCAGGTCTCCCTGTCCTGGTGGGGACCTGATCCCTCTGCTGCCTCCCAAAGGGGTGCACACAAAGCACCAGGAGAATGAGCAGGGTGAAAGGGCTGGGTTGAATCACTGGGGGAGTGTGAACTGTCTTGGCTCCAGAAATGCCTCTGCTTTGTGCAGTCCTGCCCATGGCACTTGTAAGGCCAATGCCTGTGTCTGTTGAACCCATTCCATGCAAGGCAGACAGTCAGCTTTCCAACAATTTATTTTTTTTTTTCCAGAACACATTGTTTCCTGCTGCTTTTTGAGCTGAAGGATGCAGCATCTTCACAGTCAAGTAAGATTTAACTTCTGATGTATGCACAGCACACCAGGTTTTTGGAGGTAGGGTTACATGTTTATTCCTATATTGTCTATGGAAGTCACAGTATTTAACAGTGTCTTCAAAAGCACCAGCAAGTACCTCCTGAACCTTCCTTACACAACACTATAACCGACTTTTTCAAAGCAAACCAACCTCTGAAAATGTTGGTGATGCCAGAATCCTGGATGTTCGTACCACAGCAGAGAGATTTCCACCTCCACCTTCTCAGTTTGGCAGGAAAAGCATTCCCTAATTTGCTTGGTGTGATGAAAGCTGCCTCATCCCTTCTCCAGCCTTCTGAAACCAGTGTCTAGAAAAGAGCAAGCTCTGTAACGGGGCTTGAGATTTGGTGGTGGCATGGGCCTGTTGGTTTGAAATGGTTTTTCATTTATGCAGCTGTAATTATTGCTGGCCAGTACTTGTCTGGTACCAGCATTTTGCAAATGCTGTGACAAATGGCAGTGGGGAGGGGACAGTGCTTTTTTCTTCACGAGTTCAGCCTCATGAGTCACATCCTGGGAGGTCCTGTAGCACACAGATATCATCTCATTGATGTTAGACTGAATACATATGGATTTGCTGCACCCCTGTAGTGATAAGGGCAGCTGAAACTCCCTGGCTGCTTTAAATTGCACCTCATTTCTCCCAGGGATGGAGAATTTAATGAAATTGTTTAGCAGATGAAGCATTGTAGAGATCCCTTTAGACAAAATGAATGGCTTTAGCTAATACTGTTCTCCTGAGATGGGAGGGAGCAAGTGTATCCAAAAGCATCATGTTTAATCTCATCATTCTCTTCTGCTAAAGGCTTTCATGAGTTATTAGGTGAAGCTATTTGGATGGAAAACATGTACATAACAGATGAGTGTCTCACTCAAGTATGTTATTTAGGTTTTGAGAGGCACCATCACTCATGATCCTGCCCAAAATTATGGATGCACTCAAAGGGGTTAAGCTGAAGCCACTGTTAGATGAATCAGCCACCAAAATCCAATTGTGTTGGAAATGGGGGAAATGTGCAGAATGTGAGGATTCCCATGTACTTAACAACATGAAAATAATCATCTGAGCATGTTTTCCTGTAGCACTGCAAGAGACATTCCAGGGTTAGAGAGAAAACACAACTTCCTTGGAACAGCAGCTGGGGAAGCACAACAGGGTAGCTGGGCATTTTTTGACAGCCCCAAAACCCACTTTTCTGGATTTGGTGGAATTTCTGCCATGATTACACCAAAGCTGGCAGCTCAGTGCCTTGGCCCTGCAGCTGCTGGTGACAAAGAGGAGCTGGTGGCTTGTGGCAGCAGGGGATGGATGTGACTGCCCGTGGGGACAGGGGGACAGCTGAGCTCAGCTCCTGTGGCTGTGGCAGGGCTCAGCAGCCCTGCCTGCACCCTGAAGGATGCAGCTGGTTGCCACAAGCCATTAGGAGTAGCTGCTGTGTTTGATTAATTCAATAACAGACTGAACAAAACATATGGGAGTGTGTGTGTGTGTGAAGATACAGGCTTTGACAGGGGCTGGGTATAGATCCTCTGGCTTTGACAGTCTGAAATCTATTAATGCTTTAATTAAAATGATCTGTGGAGCAGATGAGGCGTACATCAGGACCACTCTCACAGGAGAAACAGCACCAGGATGTATACAAACAGCTGTGGTTCAGGTTCTGTTGTTTTCCAGTGCTTGTTTTATGCTCTTATATGGATATGAAAATAAAATCTTTGCAACTTTGTACACTCCCCTCAGCATAATCCTTCCCTTCTTCTCCCCTGCCCTTGCAGCACCTGAATTCTTTGGAAGAAGAGAAAATTTTGCTGTAAGTGATGGAAACAGAAGTAGATGAACCCACTGCTGCCTGAGTATGCCAGGAGACAAATGGAGAGAATCTAGTTTTATTTAGAATTTAAGACACCAGAAGAATAACTTACCTGCCTTTTTTGTGATAGAACTATGAGCTATTCCTTCAGTGCTCCCCATTACCTTTTCCAGGATTATACTGTCTCCATGCTGATATTTTTTTGGGAAAAGAATTCTCCCTCCTCCCAGCTCTTTTTCTAGTAATATGTAAGTTGTGGTTCTGCTTTTAAGGCACTCAAGATTTGCACTTAAACCTGTGTTTCATTTGAAGAGCCCAAGATTTATTCTCTCCTTTCCCCTCTGATCACGTCACTGGCTGGGTTAAAAGCTCTTGTCTGGTATAAAAGCTAATTTTGTTTCATTGGTGACGACAAGAACCATATTTACAGAGGGCTGGTTATTGCATGACATCATTCTAGGACAGCTTAAAAATATATCCTGACACAGATGTAGGTTGGTGTCACACAGGGGAGGTCAGGGACAGGAGTGGGTGGCCTGAAATGTTGACTTTGTGTTGTGGCTCCATCATCTAAAAGCAGAGCATCTCCACCACCTCCTTCCTCTCACCTCTCCAGTGCTTCCTTCTTCTTTCCACTTCCCATTTGTTTTGGAATGGCTGATTTTGTCATATTGGACCATTAAATTATTCACATTTCCTCACAACTTAGCATGTTTATAAAATATACAGGGTCAAAATCCAGACTGAGCAGAGCTGGCAGAGGACAGAAATGGATGTAATGTATCAGTTCTCTAATTCTTAGCAGAGTCATAGAATGGTTGGATTAGGAGGGACCTTAAAATTCACCTTTTTCCACCCTTCCTGCCATGGGCAGGGACACCTTCCACCAGAGCAGGGAGCTCAAAGCAGGATCAGCTCCCAGGAGGTAGCAATCCTCTCCTGGTTTTATTCTGAGGGAAAATCAGGGTGTTATTGTAAAGAATTCCTGTTTATTTTGTTTAATGAAGGTCCCGTTTTTGCACCTTGTAGCTCTGGGAAGACAAGCAGAAACAGTTTAACCAGAGGAGAAGGAAAAAGTGTTTCTGTTGCCCCAGGGGAATCCAAATGAAAATAGGACTTTTGAAATCTCATGCAAAAAAAAGCTGTATCTGATCCACCTTGGAATGACAGCTCATATCAGGATTCATGGGGTTTTACATAATTCTTCCTTTTATAATTTGGTTTTTGTGGGATCCAGTACCTTGGATTTACAACTCATATAAAAGTTATGTGATTTATTTATTTTTTTTTTAAGGATGCTGTAGAACAGATTGATCTTTGTTGGTCTTCCACTGGAGTCAGTGGAGTTATGCCATGAGGCCAAAACTTTCTTTTACCTCATTGTGATGTTAAACTTTAAACTGTCAAACAAACAAACAAACAAACAATGAAAACCCCAAAACACAAAAAACCAAACAAAAAAAACCCCAAAAAACTCCTAGAACAACAAAAAAAATTGTCAACATTGACAATGAAATGTCCTGGGGAATATAGAAGAGCAAGAAGCTCTCCTGGCCTACCTTCTCTTGGAAAAATGTTAAAGAAATAACCCTTCTCCCCCCAGAAAAATTCAGTAGTTACAAATTAAAGGGTGTATTATGAAAACTCTTTTTGTAGCCACCCAAAGTGCCCAGGGTGTAGAAGCAGATCATGGGAAGGCTCAGCACTCTGCTGTGTAAAGCAAAGCCATCCCTGGATGAAGTGTGTGCACAACAAAACCAAACCAAAGGATCTCCAGAAAAATAAAATCAAGTGATTTGTGAGTAACAGCTCGGCTTTTAAAAGTTTTTTGAGAAATATCTGAGTCATCCTTGGTTTTGCCTGTCAATTCACTGGTGCAAGGAGATATTAAAATGATATTTATTAGGCATTTTCTCTGTTTCCCCCAGCCATTTAAATTTGTTTTGTCACTCCTTTGGCTTTTGTTACACTTTATCCCTTTTTTTGCTGTTTGTTTCCAGCTTGGTGGCCGACTGGAATATGGGATAGTTGCAGTGGGGATCTGGCACAGATGGCTCAGGTGCTGGGCTCAGCACAGGGCTGTGGGATCAGGAGCCTGCCTCTCTGCTGAGCCACTCCAGGGAAGCTGCTCCCTCCTCCAGCTGTGATCCCAGCCCTTTCCCCAGTCCTGGGGACAGCAGCCTGGGAGGCTGAGCCCTCTCCATGTGCCTTCTCCTTGGATTTCCTGCCTCCTCCCTGGTGCCAGCACAACCTGCAGCTCTTTCCCTTCCTCCTCCAACAGAACTTCCAAAATCCAGCTGCGTTGGAAATGGGAGATGTGTAGGATGTGGTGGGAGGGGAAGGGCTGGGGCTGCACTTCTGCATGCTTTACCTGCAAATCCTCCTGAATCCATCCAGTTCTGTGCATTCAGAGCCCCCTTCTCCAGCACACACAGGGCAAAGTCCATTCAATGTTACTGCAGGAGCTTCCCACGGGGCACTCGTGTTCCATAAAAACCATGGAATTGGATTTAGATCAGCAAAAACAAACCCCTCACATGGCTCCATTTAAAAATCACGAGATTCAGGCTGTTCTTTTTGTACTGGGAAGGTTTGTTTATTTTGTGTGGCAAGTTGCTGAGATAAAGTCCTGTTGAGGAGGGGGGGAAAAATGTTTGGGGATTCTTTTGTGCTGCAATTTTGCCTGCTGCTCCCAGTTATTATCTGCAAAGTTGTGAAATTCAGTCAGATCATTTTAGTCATCTCTTGGCTGCGGGGAATGTGTAACTTGGAGAGATAAGGAATTATGAAATTGTTGAAAAGTTAAGTATCAGCCATGTGAATGTTCTGTTTTTATACAATTTCTGCTGGCTTTCTTTTTGCAGCCAGACATACACTCAGTTTAATAGGGCTTCCAAAGAGATTGATTAACATTTCTTTAAATATTAAAACCAAAAAAACAGTAAGAGAGGATCCTGAAGAGTTTCTGAAAGAGCAAAGAAAGCCCAAGAAATGGTGTTTATTTCCTCTTAGGCACAGAAATCTTGCTGGAGTCACTGAGCAGTTTGGCTTCCATAGACTCATGGGGGAAAAGTACTGAACAAAGTTATGAGCATTAACCCAGGTGTGGCCTGAGAAAACACCAAAATTGCCTTGAAAGCACCCAGCCATTATTTTGCTTGGTAAGATTTTGGAGGAAATATTTTTCCAGAGCTGAACCATCACGTTCTTTATTCTAAAAGGGCTTTTTGGAGGGCAGGGGATGTGTGTGCTCTTCTGCCCTCTGTGTCTGCAGCTGTAAAATGCCAGCATGTGGCACCACCATCCAGTGAGCTGCCTGGAAAAAAACAAACAGGAAATAATCTCTGTCAGGAAAATAAAACAAATTGCAGCTGTGCATAACAACATAATGCCTCAGAATTTAATTATGAGGTAAAACTCCTCCCTGTTCCTGTCCTTGCATTGTTCATTGCCATTGTTACTGCAAATGCTGGAGCAGATGGAGCAAACAGCTCTGGGTTTTTGTTAATATGGAAGTTATATTTTATATGGAAGTTTTATATATTTATATCTTTTATATTTTATATGGAAGTTATATTTTGCATGTTTATGATTCTTCCTCTGCATGGTGGCTGCTATCTGCCACGTGTTGTTGAAGCCACAGCAAGGTGTTCTGTGGTAGTATCAGTTCAAGACTGCTGGTACCACCCCAGTTTGTCCCTGCTCCAGGGCAGTAACCCCAATTTTTGCTTCCATTTTAATCCAGAGTGGTGCCCAGAACTCAATTGAACCCCCAAAAACGCAGTACCAGGTGGGGTGGGCTGGTAGGCAGTCAAAAAACAAGGAGGTGTCAAGGCCACTGAGCCTTTTTATCCACCCAGCATTTCATGGTGTGAAACAACAAGCTGAAGGAACTACTTCATAGTTATGCTGGTCATTAATAATATTCACAGCTGCATTTAAAACAAAGCCACTGTGGTGTATAAACCCCAGCTGAAGGGCAGACTGGGATGCTGAGCAGCTGAGAGCCTGCTGCTGGCCTTCTGTGTCAGGAGGAGCTGCAGCACTGGCAGCAGGCAGAAGAGATGGCTCACATATGGCAGTAAATCAACAATGATTCAGCCAGCAACCTCTCCAGAAAATATTATGGGGCAAAGATCCATGGTTTAAATAAATAGTATCACACAAATATCCACTGTCCATACACCACACAGATTTACCAGCCAGTACTTGGGTGACTGCAGCCTAATTTAGGATGATCTTTAGACAATAGATTTTGTTCTTTTGTCAAATTGGATAATAATATAATAGCAAAAATCTCATTTAATGGCAAACATAAATTCAGAGTTGCACATGCAAAAAGGATTGTGCATATCTGGAAGACAGGACACTGGAAGCACTGAAAGGATGTGGATGGCAGAGAGTGAGTCTGAAAGGTGAACTTCCAGCAACTTTTCCTGTAATTACTGAGAACATTTTTTTTCCCTTGGCTTTTGGTGATTTTTAGTGCTTCCATGGATCCCAGAGGAAGCCTGCCTAGGTGGAGGACAGGTGTAACTTCTCAGGGCTCAAATGGGGAGCAGCAGCCCCATTAATCACAGAGCAGGAGCCTTGGGCAGGAGTCAGAGTGCATTGTCTGCCAAGCACTTTCCTGCAGATTACTTGATAACAATATTAAGATTGATCACACAGTGCTGGTCCTTTAGGTGATGGGAGCTGACCCACTTTCAAAGGGGGTTAATTTGCAATTTCACTGTACCAAACAGAGATAATGTAATGCAATTTACTAACAGGATGCCAAACATGCACAATTTTAACCCTGCTTGGGGAAGAAAGTATGACCAATTCACATTGTCAGTGCTCTTTTCTACAGGGAGGGATCCTTTTTTTGCAGAGGTTTTCAGATACTATTGTTATTTATTGTTATTATCATTATTATACTGAAGAAATACATAGTGAGCAAGAAGGGTGTAAAAACCTATCACATAATCTACATACCAGATCCTAATGCCTGATCCAACCCACTCCCCAACAGGCAAAAAAAGTGGGAAAATAAATTGTTGACAATCTTTACAAATGAATTCTCCCTGCTAAATCCTAAGTCCCTGCTACAATGCATGGTGGGGTGTAAAAATTAATTGTGAGCAAAGCAATACGTGATGATCTGAGAGACCTTTTACAAGGTAAACAATTCTATGTTTCTATATTCTCTTAAATGAATAATTGAAATACCTGAAGAATCCCACATATGTTTTAAATTGGTACCACGACAGAAAATTTTAGATGAATGCTCCTATGATCAGCAACTAGATTTTGGAGAGGGAAAGTGTTAAGGAGAAAGTGGTGATGTTAATTTATAGTAGTCATAGCAACCTAGTTCTTGCTTTTGTATCATTCTGGTCTGACTGGATTTGAGGGGAAGGAAGAGGGAACATGTTTTGTTGTACCACAAGCAAAGTTTGCTCTGCTGACACTGTGCTTTGCTCTGGCTTTTCTGTACTTCTGTGTCACCCAGGTCCCACTTGCTCCAACCTAATCCCTTCATGGCAGCAGGAGCAGCTCAGGGGAGGCCACAGACCCAAAGGAGCACTTTGAAAACTGAGCGCTGAGCAATCAGTTTCCTGCTGTTATTTATGGGATGGTTTGGAGAGGCCTGTCTCTTCCAAAATACTCAGCAAGAGGTTTCAGAGCCTGAACTGTTGTTGCAGGGATGTTCTGTGGGCCACACACCTAAAGCTTAAGCCTGACATTAATGATGGTTTTAACAATTCAGGTTCTTTTTTGGATCTACACCAAAGTGACTTTGCTGCAGAGTGCTGTCTTAATTAAGAGAGAAGCCTTGCTCTCGAGGGATGGTGGCACTTCAGAACGTGTAAGGAGTCAGTTCCAGGTGCCAGCAGGGTCTGAAGGACTGCCCTGCCCATCAGCTTTGGCACTGTCCCCTCTGCTCGCTGTGCCTTTGTGTGGCTGAGCCCCAAAA